>JABSSZ010000519.1:0-39116 GCA_013755755.1 Fusarium sp. NRRL 25184 | reverse complement strand
GAGGCTTCTATATGCAGTTATTGAGTATTTACGCGGAGGTAGTTGGGAAATACCGAGATGCCCCTTGTAGTGCTGTCTGCCTAGCCGCCCTCTGGGACATTATTTATGTATACATGAACTAGTTTATGTTTTTAGAGTTTGCAACTTACCTTAAAATACATATCCAAGTATCTCTAGATATCTTTAATATAGGCCAGTTTATATATAGCATTATAAAACTCTAACAGTGTATACTTTGCAAAGAGGATGATGTAGTCTAACATCTTGTACAGTTGATCTTATTTCTCTAGAAGGCTTATACGATGATTCTATTCGAGTTTGCACCCATTGCATCCCACGCTTTCCCTGTTGTCAGTCCCACACCAATCCTTTTTTCTACATACGTTGTCTTAATGATAGTAAGAATATTATAAACTTCCCCGCAGAACAATCGCCAATGACGACGAAAAACACTCTACCAGTTGCAAGCCGTCTCACCGGTAGGGTGCAGGACAATGCGCGACTGGATAAAACCACAGTCTCCCAGGTACTCAACCTTCATGTTATAGCACGTCTTGACGTTCTTATCCTTCCAGATTCTGTGGGCGCGGGTCTTGCCGGGATCAACGCAAATTGTCTGATCGCGACCACACGAGGTGAAGTCCAAGCAACCGCCAGCAACAGTGCCACCGAGACTGCTGCCGACTTTGGTGCGCTGGCAGTTGTTGCAGTCGTTAACCCGGATGTCGGAGTTGGAGGAGAAGATTGTCAGAGGAGGGTCACCGGGAACAGGCACGGCGGTGAAGGTGTACACCAGGTCGAATGCTGCGAAGTAGTCAGGGCAAGTACCCTGTTCACAAGGTCCAGACAATATTGTCATGGAATCAGCAGGTTTTTTGGTGGTACCAGCCGAGGCGGTGTTGTTCCAGTTGGCTGGGTCCTTGAAGGCTTTCTTATCGACGTTGTCCCAGTCGATCTTGTCCTCGATGTTGAGAGGTGACCATGCCGTAGACTCAGCTTTGGGGGCTGATGCGACTGGGGTAGCCGTGACAGCTGCGGCCATGGCCATGATGAGGAACTTGGCAGCGACCATGATGAGGACTTTGGGGGCAAGAAGCTTCCGAGAGTTGAATGTTAAGAGGGTTTTGTAGTGTATGGAAGAAGGTCGGCTTGATGTTGTGAAGCTGTGCCTAAGCTATGGAAAAAGTAGTTCGAAGTGAGGAATAGGTCATATATTTATACTTAGAGCATCATTATATATCTCGTGAGCACAAGAGACTTCAATCGTCAAAGATTGGAAGCATAGAGGACCCTCGGCTATGCAGCGATTGGCTACCTCGCCATTTGCTTATTTTCCGCCCTATGTAAGGATCAACATATCGCATTCTTACCAATTATTTAGTGGGAACTCTTGTCTTACTGACTTTCCTTGCGGCGTAAAATATATTACATGTCGGTCTCCAAAGGTACCACTTGCTAAGGTGGGGCCAACAAAAAGACCTTGCCAGGTAAATTCCCTCCAATCATAAAGGCCAGTTCCATTAGAATAAATCATAAGGGAAACATCCGTCTTACTGCGTAAACGGCATCTTTCCTTCTTAGGCTCATTTAAGAGGTCCTGCGTTGGGTAGTGTGATTAAGTTAGAATCGCCTATTTAACAGGGGTATTACATGCGCCAGTCATCAATTAAGTGGTAATTATTACTAACAAAGGATCGCATCGTTACCTCGAAACTGGACGGAAATACTTATCCGCGCTCTAATCTGCTGCTTGCTGACAGCCACCTGCCTAAGTGAATCTTAGCCTAGTCATCCCACAGCCATTCTCGGCATGTCAAAGTGAGAAGCATGCCTGTACATTCTATCGCCAGCCCCATTCTAGCTACAAATACGAATCCCTCCTAGAGGATTGCTCGGAAGGGACTAATCAGGCCATGCCGGCCAATGACTGCAATTCGGGCCGTCGCCTGCAACCGCTGTCTGGCAGTTTGTAGACTGCTTACACCCTGTTCTTGTTTCTCATTGATTATCGGGTCAGTGATGTACTGCTCATTGAGATTTTGCGTAGTGGTCAAGTTACAATGATAGGACAATTACCGCGCAATCTTTTTCACTCGATATGCCCCCTCAACTGCGCTGTCCTTTTTATAATTACATAACCACGTTATTAGAGTTAAACAAGGTCGCAATGCATGCAAACACAGATCCGGAAAGGCCGCAGTGACTAGAGGTAAGGGATCGATTTGGTGAGAGCAACCTGGTACAGAACTAATGTGACCAAGCGGCGCGGGCCGGGACGGACGGATGAACAGGCCAGCCTTGAAATTATTAAGTGGAGTTGGGCGGCATGATGACATTTTATCGGGAAATCTATAATCCGGACTGTCATGCTTATCTTTAGTAGGCTGTCGCTTATCTCAAGAGTTACCCAGATCGCAATTTCACTACCACCATTGCAATTACTTGCGACGTGTTAAACCTTATTCTTATGCTCACTTCAAAATAATAAGCTAGCCACCTCAGGTCTCTCATGCAAACAAAGTAAACATATAGAAGTATCACTTATACCTCCTTTTTAAATAGGTTAGGCAGCAGCCCATCCTCTTCGAGATGAGAAAACATAAGCTGTCGTCATAATACCCTAGAGCCAATCACTTGTCCATTTTCAAGCCCAGCTTGGTTACACGAGTATATGCATTATGCATTGCTGCCCAGTTACTCCCCCATGATGAATTACTCTGCAGCTTAACGAACTGTGTCTTATGACGAGGCGCCTCGATAATCGGCAAGAAAGCATGTAATCTCACCAGAAAATAGCGAGTACAGAACCTCACGCGACTCTGACACGCAACATCCTAGGATTTTCCCATACGAGAAAGGATTTTAATCATAATAACACGTTTTATTATCGCACAAGGGGCATGTCCAGCAAACCGCTTATCGATTCTAGCTACTCCGGTAGTAATAGGGAAACGGATCAGTATGTTGCATCGTTGCGACAGGCTATTCATAGTCGGCCAGATGGAAATTCCGAACGTGCTCGTCATCTTTACGAGCTCAGCTGCCTCCTTCGGCAGCATTATGTCGCTGGAAATGGACAAAGCGATCCTACAGAGGCTCTCTCGATTGCTCGAGAAGCGGTGGAAGTCGTCCCGAATGACAGCCCGATGGCTGCGAAATATTTAAATAGCCTGGGTCGCCTGCTGCGACACAAGTTCGACTTCGAGGGAGACCCAAGTGACCTCGACGAGGCTATTCAAGTTTTCAGGCAGTCTGTTGATCTGTCGAAAGAAAATGACCCGTCTTGGATTAAATGGTTGACGGACCTTGGAAATAGCATCTATACTCGATATACTCTAACAGGATCACTACCAGATCTGGAAGAGGCTATTGAGTTGGCTAGAAGAGCACTTGACGACACAGCAGAGGATGAACCGGATATTATAGACCTCGTGATTGATCTGATGGTCCGGCTTCGAACACAAAGCAAACGAACAGGATCAGTCTCTGCTTCAGATGAGGCCATTCCTTTGGCCCAAAAAACGCTCGAATCATCCCCAAAGGATCACCCATCCCGCAGCACACTTCTGCATCTACTCGCTGGCAGTTTCTCTGATCGATATATCCTCACCGGTGCAATAGACGACCTCAATCAACACATCGTGTTTTCTAGACAGGCTATTGATGCAACACCCATTGATGACCCAGAACGGGTGACGCGACTTGCTGGCTTAGCTGTCGGACTTAGTGATAGACATACAAGAACTGGAGCACTGGGGGATCTTTCAGAAGCTATCAGAATAGCAACATTGGCATTTGAACAGACTCAAGAGGGATCTGATGATTGGGCAACGCATGCTTGCAATCTGTCGGGATACCTTCTGACACTGTACCAGAGGACTGGAGAACAACTCGATCTTGACACGGCAATTGCATTGGCTAGAGGCTCGGTGGACGCGACACCGGAAGGCAATGCCCTGAGGCACATACGTCTTGGGAACTTGACAGCTTGTCTGATTGCACGTTTCGATAGCACAGGCTCTTTCGAGGATCTAGAGGAATGTGTTAAGATGGGCAATGAGGCCAAGGAAGCCACCCCCAACGAGCACATCGAGTGGCCGGCACGACTACATGATTTGGGAGCCATCATGCAGAGAAGATACCAGATGACGGAAGACCTAGAAGATCTCGACGAGGCTATTGGTTTGACCCAGCAAGCACTGTTCGCTCTGGGGCCAAACCATCCACAGCAGGCCGATACTATGTCTCTGATCGCACTGTTCTTTGCTAAGCGATACGGGGAGACGGAGTTATCTGAAGATCTTCAGCGAACAGAGTTCTTCTACAGAGCCGCTCTTTTTCAGACACAATCACCAATCGTAACGCGTATTGAGGCGGGCGTGAAATTGATTTCAGTATGCATGGTTCAGAAAAACATGGAGCAAGCTTACGAGGACGCCAAGTACGTTGTGGATCTCATTCCGCAAATGGCTGTACGGTCACTCGAGAGTTCAGACAAGCAGGATCTTTTACTTAAGATAGGCGGGGTTTCATCCGAGGCGGCTGGTCTAGCACTCCATCTGGGTGAAGATCCATTGGTGGCATTGAGTCTGTTAGAGAAGGGACGTGGCATATTTGCTCTATCGCTGGATGAGATGCGTGCTGATATTCAGTCCCTGGAAGAGCAGTGTCCTGATCTAGCACAAAAGTTCGTTACGCTTCGTGAACAGCTCTCGGCGTCTTCTGCCTCCGGAAAGACACTGGATACCGAGGATCCTGAATGGAATGTTGACGAGAGTCGGCGCCACGAGGCAGGTGACGAATTTGAAAGGTTGATTGGAGAAATTCGGCAGCAAGCAGGCTTCGAAACCTTTTTGCTTCCTCCTTCAGAGTCTGAGATCAAATCAGCGGCAGAACGCGGTCCTATCGTCATTATCAACACGAGCATGCTTCGTTGCGATGCGATTTTGGTCGAGAGCCACCAGATTACGTCTGTGCCTCTGACTGACTTCAACCGCCGCGACATGATTGAGTATGTCAAAAACGGCACGTTCAGAAGTGACGAGGCCCTTCAATGGCTGTGGGACTGCGTCGCAAGTCCTGTATTGATTGCGTTGGGATTTGACAATACCCCTTCTGAGAGAGATTGGCCTCATGTTTGGTGGATCACGACAGGTCTTTTGAACAAGTTTCCTATTCACGCTGCTGGACATCACTCGAAAGGCTCTTCCGAAACGGTCATTGATAGAGTGATTTCATCGTATCACAGTTCCATACGGTCTATCATCCGCGGTAGGAAGCGACCTATATCGGCTGCGACCAAGACAAATGCAGTGCTGGTTGCAATGGAATCTACCCCTGGTAGCTCAAAGCTGCCCTTCGCAACCAGAGAGATAGCCGCCATCCGTGGCTTGTGTCAGTCAATGCTAGTTAAGCCAGACGAACCTGACCCGAAGAGGGACAGTATTCTGTCAAGTTTGCTTGAATGCGGGATATTTCACTTTGCAGGCCATGCTCGCACAGATCCTGAGGATCCAATCAGAAGCTATCTCTGTCTGGACGAAGAAAGAGAAAAGTGCCTGACTGTTTTAGACCTTTTGGATATAAACCTACAGAGTCTCTCCCCCTTTCTTGCATATCTCTCTGCTTGTGGCACTGGCCGCATCGAGAATAATCACTTGGCGGACGAAGGAATCCACCTCATCAATGGGTTTCACACAGCTGGTTTTCGCCATGTCATCGGGACTTTATGGGAGGTCAAGGATGAGATCTGTGTAGATATGGCTAGGATTACATACGAAGGGATGATGCAGAATGGCATGACGGATGAAGCAGTCTCTCGTGGACTGCATAAAGCTTCCAGAGAGCTTCGGGATCGCTGGTTGACCATGGCTGGGACTGATCACCGAACAATTGGGAGTTCACAGGCAAGACCAGGTGAAAGTGAGAGAGGCGATGGAGAGGAACTTGAAGGGAGAGGTCTTGATGGGTTCTCGAGGGATATTGTAACTTGCGACGAGGAGCCTGTTTATCCGCCATGGATTCCTTATATTCACTATGGGGTTTGATGTTTCTATATCTCCATACATTCAGAATTCGATCATTAACCACTTAAAATTACCTCTTACTCAATTCCATAGTTATCACATCTATGGATGATTCCAATAGGTATCCACTGTACTGTTCTTGCCTGCAGGCCAGATTACAATAGCTATCCCGTACCAAGTCTCAGGACATAACATGTTCTCACTACCGCGCATGAGCTGAGCTGAAACATCAATTATTATCATTGGGCCAGGATGCAGTAACATGGCGCCCGCAAACATCACTGTCTCACGATTGAGGAGAAACTGTTGCCAGGCGGTGTGTTAAACAATCTATTGGCTGGTCAAATATATGACGGGGAGGCTTACTCGCTCCCAACTATTGAATCTAAATATCTAAGACATGCTGCGGAACGCACATCTTCCGAGCTGCAGAACTGGGATTATCAGTGACGACTTGTCTGTGCGGCCGCCCAATGCGCAACCGCCGATCCCGTGCCGTGTCCTAAAAGACATACGCAGCCTCGGACCAATCCAGTGACGTGTAATCGTGGATGAATAGCAGCGATGCTTGCTTTCATCTGGCCATGTTTGCGTTCTTTTTCAATTTCCGTCTTCTCTCGCTTTGCAGCAAGCCACCTGAATATTACTGTTGAGGACAGCTTAACTAGCATGTAGGTACGACAGTTCCGGTATATTCTTAGACACTTACCCGCACATTCACTCAGCCTCACTCTGCAAAGTGGATACCTCAATATGATCGGCGTATCGGGTGACTCGTTCTATCCTTCAAGATCGGGAGTTCGTAATGTCTCAGAAGTCGTTTTTCTCATGATCGGCGGCGGGTTGCCCTTATCCCCACTAGCCCCGACAATCGAAATACCAGCCATGATCGAGGTCGCCCTGCTGATTTTCACTGGCATGAACTACAGCTGCGACGTATGTCTCACCTCCATCTTGATTCACCGCAATATGGTCAAAGTTCGTCGGAAGGAGGTTGCATTCAGCAGAGCCATCAGCCTTATGCATCTGTTGTATGTAAACCAACCACTGGTTATAAATGATACAAATACTCGAAGAACTATCTACAAGATCCAATTCTTTTGATCATCAGTTCCTTAACACAGTTCATACACGTAACAGGTCCACAATGAAATTGTCAACAGTTCTCCCGGTTTTAGGTCTCCTGGTGTCCCTTTGCCAGGCTCAGGCTGACCCCAATACCCTTGCGAGGTACAATCCAGCCAACAGGACAATGTCAGCTAATACCAGTAAGTATAAAACATGCTACTATCAACAATTCTGCAGTATACTGACAACGGGTTACAGCATATTGCCTTGTTCCCATCAGCAAAACTCTTGTCAAGACCATCACTGGATATGATCCCTTGAACATCGATACTAGCATCCTGCCGTCTTTCCCATCTGGAAAACACCCGCTTATTGTACAAGCTGCCTATGACAAGGATATTCGCATGACG
The DNA here is from genome assembly GCA_013755755.1 of Fusarium sp. NRRL 25184. Lineage (NCBI taxonomy): Eukaryota > Fungi > Ascomycota > Sordariomycetes > Hypocreales > Nectriaceae > Fusarium > Fusarium sp. NRRL 25184. Next base: position 31,612 of record JABSSZ010000519.1, on the reverse strand, counting down.
GCACTGAACCTTGTCCCACTACAAATAGACTCTCTCATGCAGGGCTCTCTCATTGTCCCCTTTGTTGATGTCACAAAGGATGGACAAACCGCCATCGGAGTCCCCGTTAACTATTACATCGGTGGGACTAATGGGCAGCCGCTCCAGGCAATCGTGCCCAGTATCGCCTCAGGTGTCTCACCCTTTGAAGGAACTACTATCTTCCCGGCGACATTTTCTCCCGATACGTCAGCTGCGAGGGCTCTCCCCAACGGTTTTAATAGTATACAGGTCAAGCCCTTTCTTCTTCCGAACACTATCTCTGGGCCTGGAATCTACGCTGAAGCATTCGACATTTCGTTCAAAATAACAGGCAATTCTCCTTATACAGCTCACACTTTCCACTCACTAATCAACATTCCTCAACTTCTCAACACCAAAAAGTGTCAGCGCAATACTGTTTATTTCAACGAGTCGTCTTCTGAGCCGCAGATGGCTATTGGGGAGGTGACACTCTATCACCAGATTTTGGCTACACCTCCGCAGGGATTAGAAGGAGTTTATCGGGATGTGTATTGCTATCAAGCTAATGGCCAGCTTGTCTCGAGCGTGGGCGAGCCTTGCAAAGTTGCGGCAGCCAACATGGATCCAGAGGCTAAGGTTTAGAGATCACCCTATATAGAGACCATCACCCGTCATCTGGACTAAATGGACAGATGAACGTTCAATTGTCAATCACTAGCTGAAATGACCTTCAATTTACAACTGGTTGTCTCCGTCAGCGGCAAATTCCGGCTCTATTGGGTTCCATTCGCGCTGACCTCGATCGAACTAGAGGGTGTCCTATATATCAAGGTGCTTGACTAGTGCCTGAAACAAATACAATGAGAACTGTAGCATAGCTGATACTCTATGTTAGTATATTGCAATTACGCCAAAGTGTGACTACTCACGTTGTACCAGCCACTACAAGCTCGGTAGTCTTGGCCCTTGTCAACCCAGAAAGAACCAAGAGGTAAACGATAGTCGACATCATGACGATAAAGATCCTCACCGCGGCTGACGACACGACGTTACAGACAACGATTGGCAGTAACAATAGTAGAGTGACCAAGCATATTAGTAGTCCTTTGGCAACACGGCCCACGAAGGGGCCGTTGTATATATGGACATTCGGATCACACGAAACATATCGATTGCTCTATCTCTATTAGTATGGTCATGTTGTGAGAGGGACTTAGCATACTTCTCGGAACTTGGGCAGAAACTGTACAAGGCGCTCTTCTATCCAACTCTCGAACCTCTTGACTGCGTTATCAATCGTTGGGACTAGTGAGACAAGGTCGCGATCATGCTCGAGGTAAGATGTCTCGTTCCCAGCCAGGCACCCGTTCCCTTCAACCCAGTTTTTGAGGCTCTGCACATCTCTTGTTTCCGCGTCGCTGAGAGTCAGTGCTAGATTAGTTTTATCTATGAAGCTATCTGTCATGTCGTCAGAAGGGCAGATGTAGCTAGGCAAGAAGGTACCTATACCATAATCAATCAGTGCAGACTCTATCCTCGATAAGACTGATAGCCTCTCAGCATTTTTATCGATACGACTCTTTCCGAGAAAAATAGGCGCCTTTTCTTGTTGATCTATCTGGTCAAGTTCGCTCTCTAGAATTGATAGCTGGTCTTGTTTTAGTAGCAGTAATCGTGCTCTGAGTCTGTTGAAGCGTCGAAAAATGAAAAAAGGGCTATGTGATGCGATGAGAGCTGTAAATCTCGGATAACCTGGTCTGAAATCTTCAACTATCTGAGGGTTAGAGCAAGAAGCCCATGCTACTAAAGAGGTACTTTACTTTTCCCCGTTGGAGGTTTCGCTGATTGCGGCGGAGTTGCCGAAAGAGGAAGAATGGGCTGACCCGTCATGGTGTCGTCAAGGTGTGATCGCTGGCACACAAACGAACTGATTTTATGCAGGGCTCTAGGACTTTACAAGCCACCTTCAAGGAAATGCCTGTTACTTTAATCTTTGAGCAGGCTCTAGAGGTATCCAATGAAGTGCCCCCACGTACACATGCAAGGCCAGGCCCAGGCGGGCAAAATACATAAGCCCAATACCCACTGCTGTTTCGTTATTTCATTTCTCAATTTCTAGTATTTCCACTAGCGTCTCCTCAAAATGTCTGATGACCAGCAGTAAGTGGTTGAAACTGTTGACTTGGGTGTAAGCTAATGCTCGTCACTCCCAGAAAGAATGCATCACCTGAGTACACTCCAGGCGGCAAGCGACCATTCGTCTCGACATATGATAATGTACGTAATAGTTGTCACTTGGCTCGCTGAAAGTCTTGTACTGAATCAGGCTGTGTAGGCACCCAGCCTCAGAGTAGGAGATAGCGTCTACTTGCTGAACACGGATGGATCTAAAGAGGGCCCGTATCTTGTTGCGACAGCTCCAGTTTCTGGACAATGCACCCTCTGTTATACCGATGGGAGCCCATTCAGAAACAACGCCTACATTGATGTGGATGAGCTGGAGGCCTGTTGAAGGCCCCGCGGGATAAGCAATGATAAGCAGGTATTGCTGAAGCACATGATTCCTCAGATTATTTTGGTGGCTTTTTCAGGCAGAAATGCATTTAGGGCAGTGTAAGGCAGCCAGAAGGCAAATTGCATTGAAACAACAATGCATATGCACAAGAGTCACCATGCTGACACCAATCACATACATATTCTGCATTACCCCTCACGATAAGAATCACGACAAGTCAGGCCCCGTGAATAACATCGCAAATCAAATTTAAGACCATCTAAATAATGGCCGAAAAACAGTCCCTTTCGCCAAAGCATCACGCTATTCTAATTGGCATCGACGCTTATCCTGACAAGTACAAGTCATCGCTGAAGGGCTGTGTAAGAGACACGCAACAAATCAGATCATTACTCGAACAGCAGCCATTTCACATCAACATCCAGACCTTGACAGCTACGCAAAGCTCTGATAGCAGCATCACGGGTCCAGTTGAAGATCCTTCTTCTTTGCCAACCTATGACAACGTAAGCAATGCTTTCAGAGATTTGACCTCTGCGGCTCAATCTGGCGATTACATCTACATCCACTACTCTGGGCATGGCACCCGTATCGCTCCCACCGCCAAGGCATTCTCCAACCAGCATACCGGCGACTTGGCCCTAGCCCTCCTTGATGGTGAGAACGGGGAAGAAGTGAAGCCACTTGGAGGGTACAAGTTAGCAGTTGTTCTGAATGCAATGGTGTTGAAAGGCCTGATTGTTACTCTAGTCCTTGACTGTTGTTTCGCAGCAAGTATCTATCGCCTGGATCGCACTGATATTCGCTTCCTCCGAATTGATCCCGAGCTCGCATCCGCGTACTTTGCCGACAAGAGTTTGGCAGAGCAAGATGAGGAAACTCCTAACTCGGACTATCGCGATATATCTATGCTGCCGAGCTGGTTGATCAACCCGAATGGTTATGCACTTCTTGCAGCTTGTGGTCCACATGAAGAAGCTGGCGAGATAATTCACAAAGGAGAATCCCACGGTGCCTTGTCCCATTTTCTGAACCTCAGTCTAAGAGACGGCGGGTTAAATCGCAAACATAAGAACATCTTTTACCGTCTCAGCTCCAAATTTCGCAATCACTCGGTTCAGCAAAATCCTGCGCTGTATGGAAACAAAGACCAGGGCTTCTTCGGGGAGAATACTTTTACGAACTCGCGATCGATGGTACTCGTTGTGAAAAATGGTCAGCATTTTGCATTGCAGGCGGGTCAGGCTCATGGTGTATCTGATGGAGATGAGTTCATCCTGTATCCTTCCAGTGTCCTTGAGAACAACGAGGCCTTTCACACAAATCTGATCAAAACAACGGTTACAAGAGCTGGCCTTTTGACTAGCTTGTTACACCTGGACGATGCTATGGATACTACGGTTGAGATTGACTGGGTTGCTGAACCACAAACGAGGCGAGCTCTTGGCAAGTTCCCGGTGTCTTTCAGTGACAGCATATCTGCCCAGGATATCTGGCCGGAAGCTCTGGGAAGATACGGGATGACCCATACTGACGAGCATTCATTGGCATCTTGGTTTCACGTCGAAGCTATCGAGGATGAGTACAAGATTTCGACCCGAAATGGTCAAGTAGTGGCGAATCTCCCTTCCTTACCACAAAGCACAACAACTGCAGATGATCTTGCTGCAATTTTGGAGCATTTAGCTCGATACGAGCTTGTCAAAAGCCTCTCAAATCCATCTGTGGAAGCAGACTTTCGAACATCGTTCGACATCAATATTGTACGAGCAGGGGATCACTTCGGCCCAGACACTCTCGTCAACGTTGAACAAGATGCAGGCAAGGCATCTATGTTTGAGCTCAAGCTTCAGAATCACGGCAAAAACGATCTGTATCTGTACATCCTTGACCTTGGTCCTCTTTGGCAAATTGAGGATATCTATTGCGGCAGCTATGCTGTGATTCCTCCATACAATCAGAATGATAGATTCATGACAGGCCAGTTTACCAAGAAGTTCAGAACTATGGTGCCTGATGAGTTGAGACGGCAGGGGGTTGAAGAGTGTAGTGATACTCTCAAAGTGTTGGTAACGTCTCAGCCGACATCTTTTGATCTGCTGGAGCTTCCCAAGATTGGACATGTTCTCAAGAAGAGATCGCCTCTGGATAATGAAAGATCTGGAGGCAGTTCTGTTGAGCAGTGGATCGCCTTTAGTTTTCCACTAAGAACTTCTCTGTCGGCAGAACTAAGAGCCACGAAGACAGGTTAAAAGTCTAGATAGATTGCACGTTTTGAACCGCTGTGTTAACGTTAAACAATTTGAGCGTCTTAAAAGTGTATCTTTTGCTCTAAGCGTCTATTTACACTCCCAACTCTCAAGTCTATCCAACAACCAACCACTCGTAACTATAAGTCTCGTCTTTCTCTGATACATGCTAGGTGCAAACCCAGACCCCATAATCAGCTTATCATCCATCTTGCACAAGTCCTCGTAATAGCTCCACTGCATACACTCATCCCACGACTTACAAGCTGCCTCGCACGCATCCACAGACTTCCAGGCGTTGGACCACAGGCTGGGATTGTACTTGGACTTTGGAGCCGGGGCCGACTTCGCGTTAAAAGAAGTAATTTCAAAGAGACTCGATAGGTTGTCCCACCATTCTCGTCTCTTTTCCAAATCTTTGGCAATCATCCTTTTGAAGAAGTCGCCGTGGAGCAGGGGCCTCTGGATTGGTGTCAGCTCAACAATCTTCCATCTACGTTCACGCGATAGTAGTTCCACTGACCTTGAAGTCCCAGCTCTTCTCCAGCTCGTAGTATCTCGCCACATCCCTGCTATGCGCCTTGTGCCATGACAAGAGAGGTTTGCACCAGTTCTCACGCCTAAACCCGAATTTCCAGTGCATCACTGGATTGAACCCCCAAGTAAACTTCTCATCACCCCCATTCTCTCCGAACCGAATTCCATATTCGTTCAGCGCATGTGCCAGAATTTGATCGCCACAGCCGTGCTCGTGGGTGTATTGAGCAAAGTCCTCAACGAGCCGTTGGTTCTTCCCGAAGGACATTTCCCATGCGCCTCGTGAGAGCGCGAAACTAGAACCTCCATGTGCGAAGGTGACGTTGGCTTTGTAGCCTGGACTGCCAAGGTAATGCGGTGCTTTCCAGTCAAAAGATGACAGATAGTCCAGTACATTGGGCAGAAAGATAAAGGCATCGTCCTCCGTGAAGATATACCAGCGAGCGTGAGGCCAATTCCTGCCAGCGTGATCCATAATGGGCAGGAATTTATACTTGTCTATAACCCAGCCGCCTTGAGGGCCGTCATGATCGCCTTCAAAATTCGCACGCTCAATGTAGACGTTATTTTCAACGTACTGCGGCAGTGCACGGTAGACGTCAAAGTCGGGATGTGACTTGGTGGCTGCCGTCATGTTCTTGAGGATGTCAATAGTTGTAAAGTTGCCGAAAGTCTCCTCGTAATCCGAGTATATCACAACATTGTCGGGATTAATTCTCTCTGGAGACACACTGGTGAGCAAGTGTATGATTAGACGGTGGTACATCGATGTCCCTCCAGTCTTCATGATCAAGAGGACATCACTGCCCTCGAGTTTTCCATGACCACCAGGTTGCGTTTGCTGCTTTTGGTGGGAGGGCTCCAACACGACGTTTGTTACCGGCTCTGATTGGGGTTTTACAGGAACCCTCCTTGAACCAAACCTTTCCACGGAAGAATTGAGTAGGGAGTAGTACAGCAAAAGACATAAAGCAATAATTAAAATTGGGAGAGTGCGGTTATTCTTGTATGTGATGAGCGCCATGTTTGTTGAATGGGCTGGTGCCGAGCATAGAGTGGGGGCTCTTCGTGGGTGAAAGGTTTTGATGAAATGAGAGGAGTCCACATCAGCCGATATATAGATATTTTTAGAGCATTTAGGGCGAGTCAGGCTGGCAGTCTAGGCTAGACAAAAGGGGCATACATCGGAAACAATCGGCGATCGAAATAATATACTGTTTCATGTTTGCACCAAGTTAAAGTTTACAACATACGGTTTTAGAGAGCGGTGTAATTACTGTCCCTCCACATCCCGATTCAAACTCTAATATGTTCCCTATTGTGGACAGCCCTGGCCATTGATATTCATGCATCTTGCCTTTACGAGAAATAGACTTGGCCCTAAGCAACTCTAAAATTTGACAACGCTACATTGCCAAGGACCCTGCGATATTGACAGCACTTAAACCCACCAATCGCATATCACTCCAACGGCATTTAGAGTTTCTTGTCAAATGAACCGTGGAACCGGTTAAACGTTTCTCGACATATTCGCTATGTGATAATGAAAATGCTGACTCAAGCTGTGGAGTTGGTACACGTAACGACGCGTATACAGGATGATATTTCTATAACAATAGCATATCCGTTACGACTCTGGAAACCTGGTAAGCTTCTTGGCGCTCATTCACTTCTATACCCTCCTTTTTTCCTTCTTCTACTATGTATATGTCAGACGTTCCCGCTCCCTTCTAAGCCCATATCAGTCATTCTTTATTATACAAAACGGGTACTCTTAAGAGTATTGACATCAGAGCCCAGATGGCATTTACAGGTGCCCCCAGAGCACGAAATGTGTCGATACTAAGACAGTTCCTCAATTTCACCGGATGTCTACTCATCATCCCGGTTTTCTACTTGGCTACGGTACAAACACTATACCCAATGACAATAGACATACTCTTTGGCATCATACTCACCGAAATCAATCGCTTTGCCAACCAAGGACGCCGTATATCTTTCTACTCAACCCTCCAACGGGAGGACTGTCCAGAGGGAGGGAGAGCCGGCTTCTTGACGCAGAGCAGTGCTCCAAAGCTGCATTGCTTATCGGCCGTGGTTGGATACCGCGAAGATCCCGCTTTATTTACGCGAGCTCTTGAGAGCTACAAGACAGCTCGAGGTCAAGCTTTTATGCTGGTCGGCATTGATGGTAGCGATGCAGAAGATCAAGACATGGTAAACGCGTTTCAAAAGGTTACGTTGCATTGTTGTATTTCTCCTCCTCGTCAGGCCTTGCTAACAGAAAGATAGGCCTATCCTTCTCGGTCGCGGATTATTCACATAAAGGAGCCTTTGGGTAACATCGCCGAACAACTTTATAATAAGCATTTAGCAATGCAACATGAGAAGGGGCGGGAGATCGACGCGGACGAAAGCAACAACGACGTGATCCGACAGTGCATGAATCTTGCGCGAACTATACTCGATCAACAGGGCTGCTCCTTCAACGGCCCAGACGGTGTTAGACATATATGTCTTGTCCAACAGCACATGCACAAGAAGGGAATAATGTTTACCACTTTCATCTTCTCTCTTGTTATTGCGGACATGCTCGGCATTGAGTTCATGTGGTCGTCGGATTCTGATACGTTGGTGTTGGAGGACACGCTCGAGAGGACCATCAGCACCATTGCGGGAGATCCTACTGTTGGTGGTGCCAGCTCAGGACTGACTGTGCATAATGGCGATGACACGGTCGTGACACGCCTGGCTGCCACGGTTTACTGGGCTGAGCTCTATCTGACTCGATCTACACCTGCTTGTACTGCAACGAGTGATTGTCAGAGCGGGCCTAGCACTGCCTTTCGACTGTCAGCTCTGTCGACCATTCTTATGCCCTGGTATATGCAGAAGGTCTTTGGCAAGCGAATGGTACGTACCCATTACTATTCATCAAGTCTGGGAATGATGTTAACCTAGTGCTAGATCGTTAACGAGGATCGCCACCTTACCACCAACCTTCTCGTTCGCGGCTGGGGCGTTGTCTTTGCCTCTGACGTCCTTACCGCTACAGAGACGCCTACTACTGTGACACGCTGGTTGCGACAACAAGTCCGCTGGGCGCGAGCGACGCATATCGAATCACTCCTTATCCCACGCGTCTATTCCATGTCCCATCCCATGGCATTCTTCGCCGCAGCCAGACGCGAGTTTGGCCCTCTAGTCGTCGCGGTAGCTGTGCTCTCGTACTTCCTCACGTCGCACAAGCTGCTTTACTTCAGCTACCCAGATATGTTTCTCCGAATTGGCATCACTACGGTCTACAATATCCTGCGCAATCCGCACAGGTTGAAACTGGCATTGTCGTGGTATGTTGTGCCAGGCATGTTCTTCTATAACGTGCCTCTGCCAGCGATACACGTCTGGAGTTTGGTGACTATGACGGCTGATACGTGGGGAACGGCGATGAGAGCGAGCACGGAGATTTCTAAGAAGGATAGTAATCGGAAAAAGTGGTTCGAGACGGGGTTTTTTGTGGTTTGGATGGGAATTGTCGGAGGGACAGTGGCCAGGTGGTTGGCAAACGAGTTTGACTTGTTCCAGGGCCAGAGGCTTGTACTCATGCTGTGCGGTGTCTCGGTCGCATCTGTCGGCACCTGGAAAGCAACAATTGCGAGTGAATAGATAGACACACGTAACACGGGTAATTCGGTGCAACGCGATGACTAAATTCACCCCCTCCAGACTCGGGCTAGCTTGTACCGATTCTCATTCTCAAGGATCGGCCAAGTAAAATTGGAGAAACTGGCCTAAACCCCCACTACCTCCACTCATCGCTCGGTGCGTCTGGGCCTTCTGTCTTTAGTGCATCCTGCCCTGTATAAAAGTCGTAGTCAAGTGGCCTCCGCAGTCCTCAACACATTTGAAGCACTGCGTCTCTTTAGAACCTCAGCCTCTGTCATTATGTCTTTGCAAGTTGTTGATGTTCGCTTTGAGCATTATCGCAGCCCCAACACTTTGGGTATTCATGAGCACAGACCTCGCATTTCCTGGCGTCTAAGCAACGCCCCTCCAGGCTTTGAGCAGCAGGCTTATGAGCTCCGCCTGGAGAAGATCATCGGCCAGGAAAGCCATGTCGTCTGCACTTCTCAAGTGGAATCTTCAGAGTCGCATTTAGTTCCCTGGCCAGCTGAAGAGTCGCTCGCTTCTCGTCAGAGATACACTGTTTGCATTCGAGTCCGTGGCAAAGGAGAAACATCCTTTTCCGATTGGAGCGAACAGGCTTGGCTGGAGACAGGTTTGCTCAACCGAAGTGACTGGAAAAGCAAATTCATTTCGGCACCCTGGTCTGAGAAGGACAATGATAAGCCCAAGCCAGAAGATCTCTTTCGCAAGGCATTTTCGCTGAATTCTGGCATCGCATCAGCTCGCCTCTACGTTACTGCGCAGGGTGTTTATGAGGCAGAGATCAATGGCCGTCGCGTAGGCGATTATTTCCTCGCGCCCGGTTGGAGCTGCTACGACAACGAATTGACATATCAGACCTACGATGTCACCGACCTTCTCGACAGCCAGAATAATTGTCTGGGTGTTCGTGTTGCTGAAGGCTGGTTCACTGGCAGATTGAGTTTTGATGGCGGCATACGCAACAGATATGGCACGCGCACAAGCCTGCTTGCACAGCTTGAGTTACAGTATTCCGACGGCTCTTCGCAAGTCATTACGACAGACGAAAACTGGATGGTAGCTCAAGGTCCTATTCGCCTAGCCGAGATTTACAACGGCGAGAAGTACGACGCTACTGTTGAGTTACCTGGCTGGTCTTCCCACGAGCACGTCGCTGGACATTGGGAGCGTGCTGTCGCGCTGCCATTTATATCTGAAAAGATCAATTTGACAGCCGGTTATCGCGAGCCCGTCCGACGAATCGAGACATTGAAGCCAGTTTCCAAGATCACAACGCCAACTGGCAAGACCATCCTCGATTTCGGTCAGAACCTGGTGGGATATGTTCGGATCAAAGCTGTTCAAGGACAGCGTGGTCATGAAGTCACGCTGAAGCATGCCGAAGTCCTCGAAAATGGAGAGCTAGGTGTTAGACCTCTTCGTGTCTGTGACGCCACGGATGTCTACACACTCAGAGGAGATGCTGAGCCTGAAGCATACGAGCCCCGATTTACATATCACGGCTTTCGTTATGTTCAGATCGACAATTGGCCTTCTCAAGACCAAGATGTTGTCGCTGCTCTCGAAGCCGTTGTTTGCCACACTGATATGGAAGAACAAGGAACTTTTGCATGCTCCAATGATAAACTAAACCAATTATTCAGCAACGTTCGCTGGAGCATGCGAGACAACTTCCTCTCCATCCCCACAGACTGCCCCCAGCGCGATGAGCGACTCGGCTGGACTGGCGACCTGGCCTTGTTCGCCCCAACAGCTACTTACATCTACGGCTGTTACCCGATTCTTCGAGACTGGCTCAAAGGCGTATGGTTTGACCAGCAGCGACAGGGAGGAGTGCCTCCAATGGTATCGCCAAATATTCTTGACAAGTGTAGAATCTGGGGTCCTGTTTGGCCCTGCGCAATCTGGCATGATGTTGTTGTCTTGGCTCCTTGGGCGCTGTACGAAGAAACAGCTGATCCTGCTATCTTGGCTGACCAGTTTGAGTCAATGGAGATATGGTTCAGAGTCATTCCCAAGAACAAGGACAGATGTACTCATCTATGGGATTTTAATGCCGATCAACTCTCCGTAAGTCTCCTGAGTCTCTGAATCCGCTTTTTCTGACTTTGTTAGGACTGGCTTGACCCAAGTGCTCCCCCAGACGATGCTGCCAAAGCTACGACGGATCCTCCACTGGTAGCCAACGCATTTTTGATCAACTCTCTTGATATAATGGCACGCGTCTGTGGTGTTCTGGGCAAGACCAAAGATCATTTATTCTACAAATCATGGGCCGAGAGTGCGCGAGCAGAGTTCATCGAAGAATACGTCTCCCCGAGCGGTCGACTTGTATCAGACACGCAAACCGCGTACTCATTGGCTATTTGCTTCAATCTCCTCAATAAAGACCAGTTGTCACGAGCTGGATCTCGACTTGCAGAAATTGTTCGAAGAAATGCCTTTCGTATTGGTACTGGCTTTGCAGGTACACCTTTTGTCTGCGAAGCCCTCACCTTGACTGGTCACAGCAACGTCGCTTATTCCATGCTTCTCAATGAGAAATGCCCCTCGTGGCTGTATGCCATCTCGATGGGTGCTACTACGACTTGGGAACGCTGGGACAGTATGCTACCTGACGGATCCATCAATCCTGGTGAGATGACCAGCTTCAATCATTACGCTTACGGAGCGATCGCCAAGTTCATGGTTGAACGACTTGCTGGATTACAGCGGCTCGAAGCAGGATGGAAGAGATCACGGGTTCAGCCTGTCGTTGGGGGTGATTTTACTTGGGCAACTGCGTCGCATCTCACGCCTTATGGCAAGGTGTCGAGTTCATGGAAGCTTGAGGGCGATGAGGCAGGAAAGCAGGTTATTCGTGTAGATGTAGAGGTGCCGCCGAGCACCACCATGGAAGTCGTGCTGCCTGGTGAGAATGGCACTCAGAAGACTGAGGTTGTTGGGTCAGGAAAGTGGTCGTTCACAGCGGATTATAAGAGGCAGGGAGAGTGGCCTGTGAAGGAGATCAAGTTTATCTTGGCCAAGATTGTCGAGGCTTTTCTGAGAGAAGAAGAGCTCAAGGCCCAGGCTGCCAATGGTATAGAGACTTAGCTATTAATTTTATTACTACGTCGCCTTCAACTAGAGCTTTCCTCTTGCGCGATGTAAAACTGCAAGCCTAGCATGGTCCTTCACAGAAGCCTGGTGTACGTCTTCATGTCAGCAACGCCGTGTCATTCAAATGGTCTGAGATGTCAATAGTGTCTTGTTCGGTATATTTCCTCGCGAGAAACCCCTCTTATACCGAACTCATTAAACGCCTCATCACTCTAATCAACCTTGCAAGCTGTCACATCACCAATACTTCCTCGGCAGCCAGGTCCATCGCACGATCCGATGATTACCCTTCCTGCCATTCATGCATTCAATTCGGCGGATCATCAACCGAATAATGACCTGGATCACGAGTCAAATTCCTGCTTGGTCTACCCACCATTTCCTCACTACCAATAAAACAAGCTCAAAGCCGGCGCTAGTCTAGTCAAGCCGGCTTTGACGACTCATCATTGGATCGTGATGGCTTCCCCCTTCCGGTCTAGACCCTTGTTCTCAGCCCACCTCAGTTTTTTCTCCCCCATCTGGGGCCCCGCACTCTGGTGAACCAGCAGGTTGGAGAAGCTTTTCCATCCGGGGAACTTTGTACCGCGATGCCAATGGTGACATTCTCTTTATTATATAAGATGCATCGTCTGCTGCCATTGAGATCGGCATCCTATCACTCTCCACAAGATCCATTGTCTGTCTCTTGACACTCATACCTTTTTGTTGTCTCTTGTTAAATATCCTTCCTCCCAATGGAGAAGCCTGAATCAACCGCTCACGTTGAGCGATCAGACTCTAAAACCGTCCACGTCTCTCCAGACCACACGCGCGGTCATGCCATCCAGCACCAGGAACATAGCCGAACCTACCTCCAGACCCTCCGACGCGATCCATGGCTTCTCCTCTGGATCGGAGTCATGCTCTGGACTCTCATCGTCCGCGGCTTCGAGAACCAATCCTCTGGTTCCGTCATCAGCATTCCTGTCTTCAAAGAGCGATTCGGCAAACAACTCGACGACGGTTCATACTTTATCGAGACGAGCTGGCAATCTGCACTCAGCGGTGGCTCTAATGGAGCTGCCATCTTTGGAGCCTGGGCCTCATCATACTTTGCTGATCTGATCGGCTTCAAGCCCGTCATTCTGATTGCTGCTGCTATCAACATTGGATCGGTTGGCGTTGAATTCGCGTCTACATCGATCGAAATGTTCTTCGCCGGCAAGATGGTCAACTTTGTCGCAGTTGGCGCGTTTCAGAACCTTTGCACAGCATACGTAGCTGATGTCTCGCCATTGGCCATTCGATCTACCACCATTGGATTCTGCAACCTTGCTCAATGCATCGGTCCCTTCATCTCGGCCATTCTCTCCAACTTCAGCTCTCAATGGGAGACCAACTGGTCCTGGCAGTCTCTCATCGTGGCACAATGGGGCTTTGCTGGTGTTGCGCTGATTGGCCAACTCTTGATGCCAGAGAGTCCTGTCTATCTCGTCCGCAAGGGAAAGATGGAGAAGGCTCGTATGGCTCTGGAGCGCATGTACTCAGACCCCGAAGACGCATCTGGCCATCTTGAACGTATCAAGTTAACTCTCGAAGAAGCCGACTCGCAGAATCTTGGCTCATACCTCGACTGTTTCAAGGGCACCAATCTCCGACGATCTCTCATCGCCATCATGGTGTTCCTTTCTGAGCCCATGTCTGGTCTTGGGTTTGTCTCCAATTATGGCGCTCTCATGTACCAGTACCTTGGAATCAGCGACCAGAAGTCATTCCAGATTCAGATCGGCGCTCAGATTCTCTCCATGTCTGGCGCGACCATTGCTTTCCTTATTGGCGACTTTTATGGACGTCGACCAATGTACGTGGCTGGATGCATTGGCCTCTCTCTGCTTCTCATCTGCATGGGAATATCTGGCTCAGTCAACACCACCGCTGCTGTCACGGCCTCTGTTGGCTTTTACACCATGTACAACTTCTTCTATAATGTCGGTGTTGGATCAACCGTGTACACCATCGCAGGAGAGATTCCCACGTCTGTCCTTCGTACCAAGACCCTTGCCATCTCCATCTCCATCTCTTCAGCTGTCAACACCATGTGGTCATTCGTCGCGCCATACATGTTTAACCCTGGATATGGTAACCTCAAGGCCAAGATTGGTTTTGTATATGGTGCTTTCATGGTAATCTTTGCCGTCATGGCATTCTTCTTTGTCCCCGAAACTCGGATGCGAAGTTACGAGGAGCTGGACGAGCTTTTCATGAACAAAGTGCCAACCCGTCAGTTCCGCACTTATGTCACTGTTGCTGAGCGTCGCGCTGAGGAGGCTTATGCGATTGAGCACGGTATGAAGGATACTGTTAGGGATGTTTGAGAAATTACATCGATAGTGGGTCATCACTGAGTGAGAGTCTCTTTGCTATGAGTTTACTTCCGTAGTTAGTCATAATTGGATTTACGTGGATTCACATGGATTTATTGAAGCTTACTTATAATCAATTATTCTCATATGACTTTTTATGTGTTTGTATTATGTCTTGGATCTCATCAAAGCACCCTTTCCAAGAATAAAACTTCTACTGCAGGGTATGCATGTCTCAAGGTTTCTTGTCCTGCTCGGCCCAACTAAACACTGAGGATCACTCCGCAGCCAATTATTAAGGGCTCACCCCGTACTACGATACGAACCAGTAACTAAACTCGGCTCCAGCTACAATGGATCTTCCCGTCCCAACATGCCTCAATTCTACCTTGTTGACGCTCCATCTGCTGCCCCGAGATGTGGAGTTACATCGGGCTTGACAATGATGAGGGGGATGATTAGCTCCGGCTTTGGCGTTATTTTATTGGACAAGCGCTGCGGCTTTGACTCACTCTGATTGCCTGTCCACTTCGGCTGTTTGCCCAGCATTCTCTTACTAACTTGACACCCTCTTTCATTCACCCCAGTGACAACATCGTCGCGTCGCGTCGCGATTATCAAGAGCCACGCGATCTACGGATAAGTATTTGACCATTGCCTAGCGGTTGACATGATGCTTTTCAGAAAAGCAATCTCATCCTGCACGTGTCAATTGTCCATATTCTCCAATAACTCCTTAAGTCTCTGTATCATAGTTCTGGATGTCCATAATCATCGCTTGAGTGATGCGACCTCGTTCTAGATGGGCATCTCCGTTTGCTGCATCAACGCTGGCAGCAGACCAACTATCATCCACCTTGTCCTCAAGAGCAAGTGCATGAGCAATGAGAAACTTGACCATCCATCTGTCGAATCGGTAAGACTCTGCATTCATCGATTGAATGCAATTCTTCTGAAAGACAACTAATCGTTTGATCTGTATACTAATGAGAAATCATCAAGGAGTGCTGGGCTATTAACTTACCATCATCTCCACGCTGGGCCAGTAATTTCGCAGTTGTACCAACGACTCGAGATTTGAACTCAGCCGGTCTCGAGACTCCTCAAGCTCATGCGACTCTCCAAATAGATACGTGTGCAACAACACCGACGAAGACACAATTGTCACATGTCCCACGATGTTGTAGAGTGCTTCGGCTCCAGGGACCTCCCGCGAGGCCTTGAGAACGTCGCATACAATGGCAGCATGCGCTTTGCAGGAGCTAGCGTACTTGCGGCCGTTTCTTGTAGGTGGTCGGCGATGATCGAGGTATTGGTAGAATAACAACGTGTAGTAGTGATGATAGCCCAGATGAAAGGCTATGAAGACGCGCCCTAAGCCACGATTGACGAAAGAAGCCAGGTTTTCCCTTGAGAATGCCAACTCAGGGCCTAGACCCTCTTCGAAAGCACTCAGCTCAGCTTCAAGCCTTTGCACCGATTCATCTATGAAGGACTCGTTCCACTCAACTCCATTCGCAAGTTCCTGCTGGAGGTTCTGTATTTGAGCATATAACCCAACCAGTCTGACCATGTGAGCCCATAAACCAGGCTTCCAGTCCGAATCTGGGACGTCTTCATCCCCCGATCTCATGTTATAGAACATGTACTCGTCGAGTGGCCATCGAGGTTGTTTAGTTCGCCATCTGAATTGTGGTGATAGATTAGAGCCTCCACTGGCCCAAGTGTCGATAATGAAGCACGTCCAGAATATGCGTCTCTTGACTTCCCGCATCACGCCGTCATCGCTTTCGTCAATTTCACCCAGCTTTAGTATTTGAGTCATTCGACTTGCAAGTCCTGGTTGACAATTAGACATGGTTTCAAGAGACTCAGAGCCAAGGACAAACCAAAATACAAAGACTCAGCATCTGCATCTCCTTCACCAAAGAAGTTATTGCCAACGAGGATACAAGCTTGGATATTCTCAATACAGATATGTTCCAAGTCTTCCTTCAGCGCCGCAGTAGCTTGAGCACGATACATTGGCCCACGAGCAACAATATCAGGCTCTGTAGCAAACCTGGACTCCCATCAGAGCTGTTACGTGGCTTCTAATAAAAAGAAACTGGAAAATATGACGTACCTTGCAGACAAACCCAGCATAGCAAGAAGGACAGGTTTAGACACTGTACCTTCTGCAACACTGGCTTTGAACGTGGGCTCATGGAAGAGGCTGTGAGGGGAATCATGAATGAAGCGAAAGTAGAGATCTACCAAGTATATCCTCTCATCTTGTGTGTGGATCGACTGAATTGAGCGAGGAGGATCTCGAACTTCTGATGCTCTCGGAAGTTGGGGACTGGTGATTGTAGTTGGACATGGCAAGTTTCGCTGAACACACTGGGAACATGCTGCTGAGCTGTCTGCCCGATCGCATCTGCGCTTAGAACTTCGACAGTTTAAGCACGCCGTTGGGGGGCGCATGGCCGTGACTTATTATATAAGGTAGTGAGGAGCAGTTGGCATAGTATCTAAAATGTCATGGTTGAGGATGAGGTAATGATAGAGTTAGAATTGAATGACCCATCCATCTGTATTTCAGCTTGAATGCTGCTCCACTAACCCTATTATGGCAGTGTTCCATACTTTAGCCGAGTCTAAGTTCAGGTTGAACTATCGTTATATTTATCTCCATATTTGCATAGCAGCATATAGACTCTTGTTGTTAGGAACTATGACTTCTTAGAGCGGAATAATATGTTTATCGCGACTAGTATCAATCCAACTTTGTAGTGTTAGTGAATTGATTTTCTCGCTCACGTCAAGGAAAGATAGGAGATTGGAGAATTCATGTAAAAACTCTTTTGCTCGTTGCGTGCGCTGTTTTGTAGGATCGTCTGGACAAGCTAAAAGTGAAACAGCAACGTCTCGAACTTTGTATACCTATTTTTCAACCAAGATATAAGATGTCAGCGTAATGGGCTTGGATTTCTTTCTCGTTGCTAGTATGAAGTAATGTAGGGAAAATGCATATACTAACTAGAGAAATGCCATTTGGTTCTAGGCCAGAATGAGACATAGAATGCAGGAAGTGGAGAAGTTGCCGACAGATATGTTCCCGTTCATCCCATAAAACAGGATCCAGTAGTGCAGAAGGAGAAGGAGGGGTGACTGAGGAATGCATAAATGGTGGTGTAACTACGGAAGATTGCTGTTTCTCGCCGACAAGCAAATCGATCTGGTCGAGTAATACACTTTGCAGCCATAAGTGTGTAACATTTATATTAACTCGAATGGCTTCTCGTTGGACATTTACGATATCAGGGTCCTCTTCTGGGTCTGCGTCGTGGGTCCTTGCAAGCCACGGCCGATAAGCCGGTACAATGGTATCGAGCATATACTTGAGATGATGTAATCGGCTCTTGAGAGACGCGAGCCGTAATGCTGGATCCTTCGGGTGAGAGGAGTCAGCTACTTGTTGAGAGTTTGACCGCGGAGGTATAACAGCTGCTGAAAAAACGCGAGAATGAATGATGAAACCTGCAGTCAAGGACTTGGCCGAGATATCTTCGGGGCAGGGAAGAACACCGCTAGAGGAGATGAACTCGTCATCCACGCCAACAGGCATAAGCCCCTCGATATCCAAATCACACAAGGTTGCAGAATCGAGAAACATTAGTCGTTCGTTCCGCAAGTTATACATCTGATGGACGTAGCCGTAAAACATCAACCAGAAAGCCTTCTTCCGAAGCTGGACCTCTATGGCGTCGAGGCCCCTATAACTTGAGAGGTGCTGGACCTCTAGTAGACGCAGTAGCTGCATCGCCTCTACCTCCAGCATTCGCCAGAGGTTGTTGTTGACCGTCTGGTGAAATGCGACGCCTAATAGAAACGTGCTCGCCCACTTTTGATGGCTAACTGTATCGAAATACCTCGTGTCCCGAAAACTCTGATTGAGCTTGTAACAGTGATCAACCATCTCAGTGCGCGTTTGAAACGGCAGAGGACTTGAAAAGCTCCTGTAAGTCTGGAATCGGGTGGGTAAAAGACTAACTGTGACGGCGCAGAGGGAAATAATCAAAGCGAGAAAATCCACGTCGTGCATGTCGCGGTTGCTGTCGAGATCACGCTCGAATGTCGGCCGATGAATCACGGGGATGAGTGGGTAAACATAGGCTACATAGTCGCTGAGGATAAACTGCACGAGCTCTCGAGGGAACAAGATGTCAGTCGCGTACGCAGTGCCAGGCGATGGTTTCATGGCAAGGGGACTATGTAGTTCGGGATCGAGGTTGACGCTATGTCCCGGTGACATTGAGTGTTGAGCCGTGTTATGCCTCCTCGTCTTTGGACCACGAGCCTTTGAGGGCAGTAGAAAAGTGCACTGAGAGTCTGTTCTTGTGCAATTCAAGCACCTTATTCCTGGTGGCGCACGTGGAGCCATGGCCCAGCAAATTCCCTCGTCTGCCGCAAAGCTACATTTTCGTTTCCGAATGCGGCATGCATCGCAAGCTTGACGCATGACAACCCTTGGCGATGAGGATGTGGCTCCAGGGAGGGAGGGCGCCCTGTCGCTTGAGTTCTGAGCCATAGGTATTTGTTGTTACTGGCATGAACTGATCACAGTATGTCAATGCGAGCTTGTCGTTGAGGAGCTAAAATTACTCTGGCGTGTCGTGCCCTCTTCGGCTTGTTATTCGGCTAGGTCCCCGAGGGGCCAAACTAGTAAAGCAGCCAATGGGATGGCGAATTAAGGTATAGGGTTGGTTAGATTTAGACTGCCAAGTATACCAGAAGCAAGGAGTAAAACAAAATCCTGAGTAATGCCTTATAAGTTTAATATATACAAAGGATTGAATAGTATAACACTCAAGAGTCGAATGTAGTCTATTCTGGCTTTCAGTTCTGGAAATAACTAGCCACGAGTTCCCCATCGTTGTGCAAACCTGCCCAGGCCTTGAAGAGAAGCCAAAGTCACAGAGGCCTTTTCAATCGGGCATTAGGATAACTTTTGGTTACGAATTCTTTATAAAAGCTAGATCTAAATGACTCTAATCTAGGATGAAAATAATAGAATCTGTAGGAACGCGCTCAGCTACTTATTTTATTGCAGACTTGTTATAGGTTCTCCACACAAAACCTAGCTCTCCTTGTTTTATTCAAGGAGCTTGCCTAGTTGTAGTAGTATCTAGTGACACGTAGCGCCTTGGGCATACACCGTATGTTTGCATTGGTGGGCGATCACTTGATGGCAAGATGCTGTAGTATGGGAGGAGGCAGGCTCTGCCCCCTTCGCAGAAAAGGGCGTACTTTGCGTTGGGATCAATGACGGTAGTTATCCCAGCTTTCGTAAATAGAAGGGTCAGATCATTATTGTTATGAAGAATGATATAATCGGATCCTGCTCATTGCAAAAGTGCTTGGTCTCGAGGGCGGTTCAGCTTTTCTTTCTAATGCATTCTTAGGCACTCTGGAGGCTTTTGTCCTATTGATGATGTTGATGATGTTGATGATGTTGATGATGTTGATGATGTTGATGATGTTGATGATGTTGAGGATACTTGGTTATTGAGCTGGAAAGTCGGGCTTTGATCAAGACTTGAATAGGCGCGATAACAGAACAATGTGATAGAGGATCGAGAGATTGAGTATTGATGCTAATTATTATCTCTCTCTTACCCTTGACTCAAGTGACGCCTCGTACTTTAGTTGTGGGTTTGCGCTATTCTGATTCTGGCAATTCTCCGCCTCCTCCGCAAGCTTTCCCTAATTCAGATGTCCACCTAACCCTTATCATCTATTTTCCCACCTATATCTCCGCCGTCATATCAATCGAGAACGGTCCTCGGCTTGGATATCGGCATAGGGAGGATAAGCATATCAGGTGCAGACTTTTTATCGAGCGCGGAGCTGAAAGAGCCGCCGCTAATGCAACCCCAGATAATCCCCTTGCTATCTATTGGCCCTCCCAGTTCCCCGGATTTTGAAGCCTGCTTGAGAGACTACTATTGACAAGCCAGGAGGCCAAGATAAAACTACTTATAACTTGGAAGAAATCCCCGGACATGGACATGACTTCAGATCCAGAGCACAACACTCCTATAGATTCTTATATCTGCACTGATTTCTTCACAAAATAATCACTGCAAACTCAGACACCATGGGTGCGAAAGACGCTTCAGTCAATGCTGACAATAATGTCGATCACCAGTTGGGCTCAGTTATACCTTCCGATAAACCTTGGTATCGACAAACTCATCTCCTAAGGCTCAACTTTGTGATCTTATCCCTGGTCATGTTCGGTAAGTCGAGCCTACCTCTCCAAGCAGTGTCTGGGATTAACGTGATGCAATAGCCTCGGCCAATGGATATGATGGATCTCTTATGAATGGCCTGCAGGCTCTTCCCAAATGGAACGCCTTTATGGACATGCCTAAAGGCGCTTGGCTCGGTTTCATCAACGCCATCTACTGGACCATGAACGGTGTTACCTTCTTCATCGCTGCTTGGACGTCCAATAAATACGGCCGTAAGTCGGGCCTCTATGTGGGCTATGTTTTCCTTATTGCTGGTACCGTTCTTCAAACTGCTGCCCATAACCCTGCATCATTCATCGCCGCCCGCGGTCTACTCGGTGCTGCCGCAGGATGGTACACCAGCTGCGCACCACTGCTCATCAATGAGATTGCCTTTCCGACACATAGGGCTATTGCTGCGTCTTGCTATCAATGTGGCTTCTATATTGGCTCTCTCCTTTCGGCATGGGTAACGTTCGGAACCAGGAATTATACAAGCTCCTGGGATTGGCGTCTTCCATCTCTACTCCAGATCCTGCTTCCGGCCTTAGCCTTTCCTGGACTCTTGATGGCGCCAGAGTCTCCTCGATGGCTCGCTTCTGTAGACCGCATTGAGGATGCCAGGCAGGTTGTTGTGAAGCATCACGCTGGAGGATATGCAAACGCCCCACTGGTTGAACTTGAGACCGAGGAGATTGTCAACACCATTAAAGCAGAACAACAGGCTCATTCCAGTTCCAGTTATGCCGATATGCTGAAGACAAAGGGCAACAGATGGAGACTCCTCATCTCAGTCACTCTAGGAGTCTTTAGTCAATGGAGCGGTAACGGCGTGGTCTCGTACTACCTTGCTCTCGTTCTCCAGACTGTTGGTATAACCAGCGTTACGAACCAGACACTCATCTCTGCTTGCCTCCAGGTCTGGAACCTCATATGGGCTGTTAGTGCCGCAGTATCTGTGGAAAGGCTTGGACGACGGCCTCTATTCCTTACTTCTGCCGGAACCATGTTGGTCAGCTACATTGTCATCACCGGACTATCTGGTTCTTTTGCAAGCACCGGAAACAGTGCTGTTGGAGTTGCTGTCATTCCCATGCTTTTTATCTTCTTCGCCGGCTATGACATTGCCCTGTAAGACCCCTTGCATATCCTGACCATCCATAGCAGAGCTAACAGCAATGTAGAACACCACTCGTCATCTCATATCCAGTCGAGATCTGGCCATATCGCCTTCGATCCAGAGGCTTCACCGTGTCGTGGATCTCTGGTATTTCCGCTGCTATATTCAACATGTTTGTGAACCCTATTGCGCTGGAAAGTATTGGCTGGAAATTCTACTTTGTCTTTATTGTTTTTCTCGTCGCCTTCTTTGTTATTGCCTACTTTTGCTATCCTGAGACCAAAGGCCGTAGTCTCGAACAGATGGCGTACATCTTTGATGGCGATGACGCTGAGGTAGTGCCAGCTGATATAAAGGTCAAGAATATGGAATTGGAAGTAGGTAAATAGAGGAGTGCTTAGACTAGTACTATTTATAGCGACGTCCCTCTCTTAGAGTCGATGGTGGCTTACTTATATGCAATAAGCAATGTTCTGTTTGACTGGCCTTCACCCTTGCTGCTCCCAGCACCATAAGTTCTCAAAAGAACCTTCAAAGTCTTACATTCATAGAAGAAGGTCGCCAGTGTTCTAATTTACAGACCCGATTCAAGCCACGAGCCCCTTCGAGAAAACATCGCAAACTGGCTGAGCTCATGCTATTTTATCAACCAGCCCATGTCAACAGAGCGCATATGTGTTATAAATGGGGCATCGGCGAGCTTGCATAATATTCTTTCTGAATACACTGAACCTAGTTACATACGCAATTTGGATCATCTAACCGAATTATTTGCCTGCCTGATCTTGATTGATGACGGCTTTGGAGACAGCGTTTGTGATACTTTTGAGGCTGACCACGACTTGGCGGTCGCCACGAACTAGTCCAATATTTAGTTTGAGAGTATGTGCCATGAGATATATATTTACTGTCTATAATTACTAACAGCGCTATTTTCTTAATTTATTCTCATATCGTAGGCACATCAGTGCTCACTGCTGGGAGCTGCGCCTTTGTAGGGTAGCAGTTATTACGTCAGCAGAGTTAACCCCTCTATTTATACCCAGCACCAGCTCAGCTTACACTTCACCTGAACAAGGCAAACATCAACAAGCAAGAAAGCAAAATGTCATCACAAGCGGGAGAGACCCCCAAACAGCTTTCCCTCAAAGAACAACAACTAAGACGGCAGCAGCAGATGCAGGCTATTGCGTTGGCGCAGAAGCAGGCGATGATGCAGCAACAAACTGCACGGCAAATGGGAGGCGGGAATCAGATGGGATACCAGCAGATGGGAATGGGCCAACCTTACAACGACATTCCCGCCGATGATCCAAGCGATATACATATTCTTACTGGGCGAGGAGTTAGTGTACCAGGCTTTGTCGAATTTCTATGTGCCTGCCGAGAGGGCGACTTATCTACTGTCGAGTCAATCGTTGCCTCTCAAACTCGCTCGCCACTCTTCCTTCACCATGGCTTGCTTGACACCCTGAAAAACGGCAAAGTCGAGGTTGTGCGCTATCTTCTACAGTCCGGAACACCGATTTCACGAAAAACCCCAGAAATTATCCTCAAGGCCCCGGCAGATCAACAAGTTGCCTTATTTCAGCTCCTTACAGAACACGGTTGGACAGTCAATACACCAGACAGCCTCCTCTCAAGACTCATTCAGACAAACAACGAACCACTACTGGATTGGTTTCTGGAGCGTGGTGCAGACCCCAACCTTGGCGGGCCTGAAGGAGATCCAGACCAAGCTCT
The DNA here is from genome assembly GCA_013755755.1 of Fusarium sp. NRRL 25184. Classification (NCBI taxonomy): domain Eukaryota; kingdom Fungi; phylum Ascomycota; class Sordariomycetes; order Hypocreales; family Nectriaceae; genus Fusarium; species Fusarium sp. NRRL 25184. The sequence continues at coordinate 8,054 of JABSSZ010000519.1, read as the reverse complement.
CAGACTAGCAGCCTCACAAGGGACTGTTGGATTAGTGCAGAAGCTTCTAAATGCCGGAGCCAAGATGACCAGCAAGGGATTGGGATTATTCTACGCTGCAGGTGCTTGTCCCGCCGGCTCTATTCCCCATGCAGGACTCGTTCAACCCAGCGCCGAGTTTGACAAGTCCAGAATACCCGTTATGGAACTGTTGGTAGAGAATGGCGCTGGTGTAAATGACAAACTTGAGACTCAGCACATGACAGCGCAATACCCGATCGTAAATGCGGTCATGGCCGGTGCCGTTGAAAGGGTCAAGTGGCTTCTGAGCCAGGGCGCAGATCCTGATCTGAAGGGGCAGTACGGGAGTGCCAGAGACTACGCCAAGTTTAGGTCGAGCGATGAAATGAAACAGGTGCTAGGAGTCAGCGGTACATAGGACCCCATAAGGATCGGGGATTTAAATTACATGGTGGATCTACTTTGTCGATTGATTGGAAACCTGCTCGTGCATGCATGAATCTGCTGACAGGATTGAGGATTTGCTGCTTGCAATCTTGCGTTATTGCGCAGCCCAAGACTCAGCCTTGATCTGTTAAAATTAGCAAGGATAGTGCAGGGATGGGACGGATGGCTTATGAGCCGCCGTAGCCGGTAGGATTCTCTAGCTGGTACTTTGTAATCTCTGCTGATTTTGGGCCCCAAATTTTGGGGGCTGCAGGTCAGGCTTAGGTGAGACGGCAGTTGTTTAGCCGATCAAGATACGACATGGGATTCTATGCCAGTATCCTTTTGTCTTCACATAGAGACGAGACTTTAACTATTAGAAAAACCAAAATACTTTCTTTTAAAATACAGGTAAATAGTCTACTAAACTACAAGGTGATGAAGATATCTTATGTATGCGAAAGAACAAGCTTTCTGTGCTCCATTTACTTGTTTATCGTTAATCTTGGTGTTGAGGAACATTTTTTCTGAAACACGGAAGGATCTGCTAAGCGCGGCAGTCTTCAGGGGTTTCGCGAGCTATAACCAATGAATGCCATGAATTGTAACCCACTCGTAGCTTGGAGGAACCGTTAATTATAGCAGGCGTCAGCACTAATGCAGATGGGATTAGGGCTGTACATGCGCGGATGCAACTCCAATCACATCAGCCCTGTGCAGCAATGGAAGGGCATATTCCGATCGACAAATTTTACCAACATACAGTGGATATATAGAATGCCTTCTGCGTGACGCTTTGATTCAGCTTTCATTTGCCATAGGCTCGAAGTTTCTTTCACACTCTACTTTGGTATAGTCTTTCTTTTTTTCTTGGTTCATTCGCTTACGCCAAGATGCGTGCCACGTTCTTTGCCCTGGCGGCGCTGCCATTCTATGCAATTGCTCAGGACACGGTTCCTGAAGCTGCGCCTGCTACTACCACTGCTACATCTGAAGTTTTCATTCCACCACCAGTGATTGACACCTCCACCGACATTCCTATTGACATAAACCCTACCACTACCGATGCTATAGTTGTTCCTCAGTCGACCTCGGAAGCAGTTGAGGAGAACCCTGAGCCAACTACTCAACCTGCTCCCGTTGTTCAGGATACGACGACTCAACCTGCTCCCGTTGTTCAGGATACGACGACTGCCCCGGGTGTCGTTCAAGACACTACTTCCCAAGCACCACCTCCTGTCCAAGACACGACGACAGGTCCTGCGCCTGTCATTGGCACCACGCAGCCCATTGCTCAAGACCCAACTACTACTGGGCAGCCAATCGTCGAGGATACAACCTCGCAACAGGTTCCTCCTGTCCAGGACACAACAACGGAGCTGCCGCCTCCAGTTGACCCTACCACGACATGGCTTCCTGTAGTGGATACCACCAACCAGCCCATCATCCAGACCCCTGGTTCCTCACAGGAGCCTGTCGGCCAAGACACCACTACTGATGTACAGGTACCCGTTGTGCCTACAACAACATCAAACGATGTTCCTGGTGTAACCACTGAGACCAACAATCCTCTGCCAGACACCACAACTCAACAACAGCCAGTCATTGAAAGCACCACCACGGGCATCCCGCCTGCTGAGACTACTACTGCGCAGGTGCCCGTACAGGACACTACAACAACAGCCGCTGAGCAGCCTGCTCAGACCACTACCCAGCACAATGAGCCTGAGCCTACCACCGACGAGTCCAAGCCCACCAGCAACGGTGACGGTGGACCTGTCATCACCCAGCCCCCAGCTCAAACAACCGTTCCTCCTGAGGTGGCTACCTCTGCCGTTTCCTCCGTCTCCTCGCAAGTCGCCGCTCTGATCCCCATCATCAACAAGTGGACCCAAGACCCCGAGTCTCTTACCGATGAGACCAACAAGGAGGTCAAGGATACCCACGACGACATCATCGCTGTTATTGTGTCTCTGGGCGGCAAACCCGATGTTGGCTGCAACAAGAAGCGAGGCCTACTTGGACCTATTGGCGACATCATCAACAAGCTCGCTTGTATGGCTAAGGATCTTACCAATATCTCGGGCAGCATCATTGCTGGTAACGTGCCTGCCGTCACCAGTGTTGTTCCTCAAGTACAGAGCCAGAACGACGATCTGACGGAGGAGGATGACGAGAACAAGAGCAAAGAGGAGCAAAGCAAGGAAGAGTCCACGAAGCAAGAGGAGACGACCAAGAAGGAGTCCACCACAGAGGCTCCTACAACCACCGAGGCCCCAACTTCAACGGAGGAGACGACTACCACTGAAGCTACCACCACGACTACCGGGCTGCCGCAACCTTGTGGCGCTGATACTTGCGGTGGTGGTAGTGGCGGCGGTTCTTGTCCTATTGGGTCTGGAGGATCTAAAGGAGGACAGATGGGTAGCGGCAGCGGGGCTGGTGACATCAACTGCAATGACCTCTCCACGACTACTATCGACGGACCTCTCCCTACGGATCCCTCCAAGCCCGTTGACTTTGGTGACGATCCCTTCACTGCTCCTACTGCCAGGGCCGAGTCTGCAGCCCCGCCTTCTAAGCGTGATATGGAGCTAGAGGCTCGAGCGTTCAACGATGACATGTCTCCCAACCCATTCTACGTCGCCTCCCTCACCCCCCTTTGGGTTGATCAGACTGGAGCCACAGCTGGACATTGGTTCGGCGCTCCTCCTTTCGCCGGTAAAGGTTCTGCAGGCGTCAACGGTATCTATGGATGTACCTCCGTCATTGTCGTTTCCGACTTGGGTGTCTATGTGTCTCATATCTGGGAGAACCCCGTCTTCATCGACGGCAACTGGAACCCCACGCCTGATGCTGATTTCCAGACCATTGCTTTCAATGCTCTTCGTGACGGCACTCTCGATGGTAACGCCGAAAGCATTGCTGGTTATGTTGGCTCTGATGACGCCCCCGGTGTTCTCCATTCTATCTTCCATCCCAGGGTTTTCGTCGTCACTCCCTTCACCAACGCCCTTGAGCGTAGCCTTGGCGTGACCACCACTCTCCGCTACCAGGACCGTGCCAACTACCTGGCGACTGCAGTCTCTGGTATTATTCCTGGATCTGATTCGACCGTTCTCGGTTACACGCGTGTCGGGGAAAAAGAATCTAAAGAGCAGTATGGATCGTGGGGTCGCGCTATCGTTGAGTTTGATATGCTCGAGGAGATCGTCTTCGGCAACGATGGCGCCATGACGGGCGAGTTTATGGGTCGATGGAGACTCTGGGTCGAGGACCAGCTTGTCACTTCGCACAAGTTCCTCGTCTTCCCTGATCCTATTGCCGTTCCTGAGACTACACCTGCTGCTACACCTGCTGCTGGTGTCCAGAAGCGTGCTGAGAACGAGGCTGCCAGCAAGTGCTTGGTCCGTGGTGGCTCCACTGATGCCACTTCGGCCGGGCCCTCTTCTACAGAAAAGGCCGCAACTACGGCTGATGCCACTTCCGCTGCCGAGACTTCAGCAGGCCCTACGACAGATGAAAAGACTGCTGAGGCTACTGAAACAACCACTGCTGAAGAGAAGCCAGCCACTTCTGAAGAGAAGACCACCGAGGCTGCAGGAACAACCACCAACGAGGACAAGACTGTCGAGGCTACGACAACTTCACCTGACGCTGTCTTGACAACCTCTACCCCAAGCACCTTTATCACCACTACCAGAGCCTCATCTGGCGCAATCACATCCGGTGTTACATCTGATGCAGCGATAACCAGTGAGGAAGCCCGCACCTACTACCCTTGTGCAATCTTCGGCGGACCTCGCGTCGCCACGCCATACTGTCAATGCAGCACCACAGTCTCTGGTAAACAATACGTCGCTTCAGCTTCTCTGATCGACAATAGCTGCGTGGACTACACCTCCTATCCTTCACCAGTTGTCCCCGTCACCGAGGCCCCAGCTACCCAAGCCCCAGTGCAGACTCCCTTCACTGAGACCAATGACGGCACCGTCTTGGTCTACACAGCCTACACGCTTGACTACTTCATGGCTTATACTATCCACGTCACAGCCACACGTGGCTATGGTGTACCATCAACTGTCTCCACGCCTTTACCTACTCAAACTGCTGTTGATAACGACGGCAGCGGCCAGTGTGGAACATCCGATAGCCTGTCAAAGAAGGGCTTGGGTGAGGCTTGTGACAGGGCTATCAACGAGTTCGATGCCAATACTGTGTACAAGGGTTACACGACGCGATACAGTCGGTCTAACAAGGGTATCCTCATGGCTGCCTCGTTTGGTCAAGCGGCTTGTATTGCCAAGTTTCAATGTGACGACTATGGTATTGGAATGAAGGGCAGTGATATCATTGCAGCTCGTGAGAACGCGAAGCAGAACGATGGTATTTGGATTTGTGGACATATTCGCCTGTCCAACTCATGTAGTGTTGTTATGGACTACTGCACAAACTGTAACAACAGCGGTTAGGTTTTTATTCTCTTCTTGGTTATCACATTTAGAACATTTCTCTTATATATCAATTTACCTTTTTGAACAACATATCTAACTACTTGTCTCCTGGGCCAACCTGAGCTAGCTTATTAATCTCTTCTCAGCGGCTTTCCTTTTCTTATGCACGATCTTGCCTTGCCCGATGTCATACTAAGTGGATTGCATATAAAGAAAATTTTCAATTACGTGTTTAGTGGTCTTATATCATATATGTTATTACTTATTATTAAGGCAAAGCTTCTATCAATAATTAAAACTTTACAGGCAGGCTTCTACGACCATTTTGATAAACCTGGCATTGTCGGTATGATAGCCACCATTCGAGTGTACCGCCGCTCCACGAGACCTCAAACCACAAATCGACGCTGTTGTCTAACTGCGAGGCTGATGTCCTAACCTTGGAAATATATGGTGCACATCTTTCAGACTTTTCAAATCCGAGATAAAACGACTGGGAATGGTTTATCGTTAGGGGTTCATCGAGTTGGTCAAGCCGGACTTGGCCGACAGATACTTGGTTGCCATCTGAGTGATAAAACAAGAGTCCCACAACATTTGTTTGGTCTCTCGTATTCTGGCGACAGACCCTTACCTTAACAGCATCCTTGAGAGAAGCCGAGGACCATATGAAGCCGTCATTATTTGGCAAGCACGGGTGAGGAGGGCAAGAGGCCTCTGGAAGTGCCAGAGATGAGATCTTGGTTGGCGGAAGAGATTCCAAAGATAGCCAGCGAATACCATGTGGATGGTTATCGAAGAAGAGCTGAATAGGTTCATTTTGGGAGTCATCGAGGAGGATCCATCGACAAGCCAATAGTGAAGGTGTTGGTTGAGCTCCAAATAACTTGGTATGCCCCTTGCTCGTCTCAAATGCCAGGGCTACTTCTCTATTCAGGTGACTACGAGCCCTCAGCCAAATACGCGTAATATACTCATTGTGTTCAAGTGGCATGTAGATCCAAACTGAATACTCAGAAACAGACTGGTAGAACGACATGTCTTCGCCGGATGTATGGGCATGGAGGGCGATAGGAGCGGGATTGCAACAGATAGAGTATCCAGTAATATCGGGATGGTTATATCAGCACACTGATAATCTAGGCGGCTTTCGGCTTGCAGCTTGGCAGAACGGATATATACGATGGCGATTCTCTGGGTGATGTGGAATGGCGAATGAGGGCAAATTCTTGGTAGATTGTATAACTGAGCCGTCAAAATAAGTTAACTGGCGAATCTTTAGACCCTTTAAAGCCTGATCAGCAGTGTACTGATAATACTTGACACCGGCATCTCTTACATTACTGTAAAGCTTTACTGTTTCAGGCTTTCAAACCAATATTGCTTTCCACCACACACCCGGAATAGAGTCGATCGTAGGGCTGGCCTCAGAATCGGATAATAGCACGTTCCTGATTCCAAGATGGTCTTCGCTTATATAAATGACTTTAGGTGGAACGTAAGTAGTTTCAAGTTCGGTGGTATTGGCTAGAGAGCTGAGATACTTCTCTGCTTCAAAAGAGACATAGCTTTGGACTATAGCTAATGCAAGCGTCACGGATGATTCAAATTCATCGTGACTGACCAAAGAGCTGTTTTTCGCCACAGCATACTCTTGCAAAAGCTTTTGAGCAATATCTCTTCGTATCTCCATCGGCAAAGGCAAAGTAGTCTGAAGTTCTGATGCTAGTTCCTTTTGCAACCTACTATAACGTCCTCTCTCCTGGTACGGTAGAGGCTCAAACGAATAATCATTGATTTGGAACATCCGGTTAAGAGACGCAGGATCGAGGATCCTGTGACAAGATACATGACAGCTGAAAACTACGCCGCCTGGGTGAGTGCAGTGAGCAACGCATTGATCGTAAACTATGTGGCCAGCCTGGTCTCTGAACTTTGCGCGCAAGCGGTACTCAAACTGCATAGATCTCTCGTCTTCATGACTGACTGATTAAGGTTAGGCTTTTTCAGGTGCGCAACTAGATGGTCTGAAGAACTTGCAGGCAATAACATCTTCGTCATGAAATCTGAAAATGCACAGGCCACATCTTCGCGTTATACACTGTCTCTTCATTATTGGAGCGCAAGATTGTAGATGAGTTGGAGTTGAGCAATGTAATGAGCGTGTTTGTAAACTAACTTAAGGACAGAACAGTAAGAAAGAGAGGAAGCCGGGGCGGAACATCATAGCTCCGGCAACTTCTTACGCCGATAGATAGCTCGCTTACTTCGGTAACCTTGAGAAATACACTCGTCTTTTCTCGTCATGTGAGCAACCCGATATCTACCCTTTACTTAGTTTTTTCTTTAGACTTGCCTTTCCCCTTACCGTCTAGGCCTGGATCCTCCTCTTGTTCTTCAGTATTATTATTGATATGTATTGCCTCTAGGTCATATGCTTCCTGGCGTGATACTTATAAAGCTATATTACTTATAGATATCCCCTGTTTATATTAATGGTTTACTAATTTTGGCTGACTTCTTAAGATATTATATGCTATATCCCATGGTAACTTAACCCTTTTGCGCTGCCTACACTGATAGTCTTTAACTTTAGGCCTCTAAACCTATATAAAACCTAAAACATTTTCCTCCTAAACCCTGCAATTACCCCTCTTCTATCTACATCGCGGTGCGCCGTCCCCCTCTTATTTGGTTAACTTCAGTACCATGTCAGCCTGCCACCGGATGGCCTCAAGCCACTTGTTATATAAGCTGCCGCAGATAGCCTTAATAAACTGCCTCTCTCTTTAGCTTAGGTTTACCTCTGTAAGTAGCTTTATTTCTAGCTTATTAAGCTGGCTAATTTTAGTATTAAGGAAGCCTCTCTTAATAAGCTTATAGTAAGGCTATATAAGCAGGAGGACCTTATAATTAAAGCTTACTAACTTAATATAGCTAGTATAACAGGCATTATAGTAGGGCAGCTGTGATATTATTAGCGGTTGTGATTAGAAGGTATTTGGATTAGCTTACTTACTGCGTGTTGGATGATTGAAGTGTGGCTGCAGGGGTTGATGAAAGTCCTTTGAAGTGGGTTATAAGAGGAAGATTAGGGGCAGCTAAAGAGCGAGGCTCTCTAGCTGGTATATATATTATAAGGTTCAGGCTGCAATTAAGGCAGCTAATTAAGAT
>JABSSZ010000518.1:0-40612 GCA_013755755.1 Fusarium sp. NRRL 25184 | reverse complement strand
AAAAAAAAAAAAAAAAAAGTGACGCTGACGCTATTAAAGATGATCAATCTCTCAAGTTGACAGATACAAAAAACTCCCATCCAACGCCGCAGTATGCATTCTCTATCAGACTCGCCCATTCATGCAAACGATTAAGCAGTGTTGGGGGTATCGTATCCGGAATCAGAAGTTCCCTTGGACTTGCTAGCTTCATCATCTGGAACCTCCAGTTTCTTCTTTTCCTCAGCTTCCTTGGGCTTGTCTTCAGGTTTCTCCGTGTCCTTCTTCTCGTCCTTCTTTTCATCCTTCTTCTCGTTGGTGCGGTTCTCAGTTTCGGAATCGGTATCAGAATCAGAAGAGTCTGAACCAGAGCTCTCGCCGTTGCTCTTTCGCTTAGCCTTAGCCTTAGCCTTCTTCGCCTTTGCTCGTTCCTCCTTACGCTTCTTCTTGGCTTCCGCCTTGCGGGCCTCCTGCTCCTCCTTGCGTCGCTTCTCTGCATCCTCAATTTCCTTTTGCTTCTTCTCTTTGCGAGTTTCAACCACCCACTCATCAACAGCGTCAATGGCGGCCTCAGGGTTACGCTTATGCTTAAGAAGCAATCCTTGAATTTCGGCAGGGCTAAATTCGAGCTCGGGCATCTTGGTAGCGAACTTATCGGCAAGAGCATTAACTCGCTCCATGGTCTCCTGACGGGTCTTTTCAGCCAATGCAGCCTGCTTCTGAACCTCCTCGGGTTCCAGGATTTCCACATCCTTTCCAGGTGCGCCCTCTCCCTCATAAGGGGCGTAGATGGCACGGAAGATAGAGGCACTCATATCAGCGTCGGCACGACCGAATTCGACAATCATATCGACACGGCCAGGACGGATAAGAGCCTTGTCCAGCTTCTCAAGATGATTGGTGGTCATGATAAGGACGCGTCCTTCTTGGGAGGCAACACCATCGAGAATATTCAGAAGTCCAGATAGTGAAAGTCGGCCGGGGAGCGCAGGTGCTGTAGTAGGGGGGAGACCAGGCTTGGCTGGTGCGGTGGTGACGGGTACAACTGCCTCCTCTGTGTTTTCACCCTTTGTATCCTCACGAGTGTGAGTGAGACCAGCAGTGTCAATATCCTCCAGAAGTACCACACAACGACGAGGGAGCTCGGCAAAGAGGGTTGCCAGGTTCTCCTCACTGGCCATGGCAGAGCTTAGACTGACCATATAGATTCGCATGCGAAAGAACCCAGCCAAGGCCAGACTAAGCGAACTCTTTCCGGTTCCAGGCGGGCCGTAAAGAAGGTAACCACGGCGGTAAGGGATACCGCGGTTGGAGTACCAGCGACGGGTGTTGGGGTCGAGGTAGTCGGTCACGTCTGCAATCACATCTTGCTTGACCTTGTCGTTGAGGATAACCGTGGAGATGGGGCGACTAGCTCGACTCATGCATCGCTGCCATGTAGGATCGCCACCATTTTGGCCAAGGGAACCACGGTAAATGATGGTCTTCTTCTCGTCTTTCTTCAAATACTGTTCACGAGCGTCGACAAGGAGCTCCTTGATGATACGGGGGTTGCGGCCGAAGCAAGAGATGGACAGCTCCTCTCGCTCGCTCGAGGTGAGGAACCCAGAGCGCTCCCGGTTCTCATGGCGCTCGAAGAGAAGAACATGGCCCTTGTACCAGAAGAAGTGGGAACCGACTGAAGGGGTATACTGGAGTGGCTTCTTGGTTGAGCCAGGCTCTTCCTCTTCGTTGTCGTCGTCATCCCACCGAAACAAGAACCAACTCCTGGAGTTGATGTTTGTGTTGACCATGAAACGTCGAGAACCTTGGGCGAATCGTTGGTTTGCCACCCAGGCCATCACTATGTTGTAGATCTCATCATCGGTGCGGATACGTACAGCAGACATAAGATGCTGACCGATGATGCTCCACGAATACTCAGTGATATAGTTCCAGGCAAACATGATACCAGAGATCACCAGGAGGAGGGGGATGTAGAGGTTGAGGTCGATACCGAGATAAGCATGGACGATACTTGAAAAGGTGGAAAAGCCAGGGAATAGAAAGTCCAGAATGGCAAACTGTGAAGGGGGCGCATTTGGGAGACTAGCGGCCTCGCCAGTTGTGTTGAGAGTCTCCATACTCTGGGCGTGGGAGATGGTCTGCAGGAACGCAAATGGTCCTATCATGCTAACGTGCGTCGAAGAATGCTGTAAAGAGTGTATGACAAGCCCACAGAGAGCAAGAAATCTCGGGACCTGAAGTAAGGATGTCAGGAATACCTAATCAAAGGGCTTCCTCAGCTTATCCTAAACTCACACAAGTCTTGTTGTGGCTGAAAATGGAGGTCTCCCGTTGCACAGAGGGATAGTTGAGGCCTGTGATGAATATAGCTAGAGATGATGAAGGTGAGTTGTGTGGAGGTGAAGGTTGAAGTGAGAGAGGCGACGAAAGGTTTTATAGGCGTCAAGTTTGCATGCACGAAACGTGATACTGGTGTGTGCTAGAGAATGGAAGAGGCATCCACACCCTCCTCAAGGTAGGTAAAGATCCATGCGTAAGAGCGCGCCATCAGCCTTACAGCTCATGAATTGAGCCACTTGAGTCACAGACTAGGATCAATTCTCCACGCCGTGACACAAGTGGAAAAGTGATTTTTAGTGTGGGGTAGAGATTGGCGGTTCCTATTAGACAAGATAATGATTGTTGCGTGAAAAACTAGGCATCACAGCATCATCGTTAGGCAGCAGATCCGTTTTTTGCTCCATGAACCTTTCAGGATCAATGATAGAGTTTTTGAAGACTCTTTAACGCAGGGGAAACAGTACCAATCAGTTTTTGAATTATAATCTTCTTCTTCAGTGGCCAATGCCGTGAGCTTCTCATAAATTGTCATTGCTAACTCTAGAAGATAGTTCTCATAAAGTTCATGAAAGCTTTATGGATCCATCCAACCGTTAACCACAAACACCAATAATCTTTATTGACTTCAAAGATCTTTGGTAAGGCAATTAGAGGCTGACCCGCTGACGCTCCTGTGTTCGGCTGCCTCTTTTCTGTGCGCAAAACGAGTCAACACATTGGATTGGTTCAAGCTGCATATACAGTACGACACTTACAGGATGACTGCATTTTCCAACGCATTATACAGCTCGTCCAACTTGTAAAGCAGGGATAATATTAGGGCGTTTATTCCTTAGCCCAAGACCACTGTCGTCATAATCAATCTAGACCCTTTCTTCCCCTTTGTCTGTCTATCCATCTTGTTGACTTACACCGCACTCTAGCCCAAGCCTCCCGGCGGAGCATCACCCGGGAAGAGTCACGGCGGCGTCGAGATCCAATCGGGCGCTAGACCGTATCTGTTCCACCGGGAGGCTGTGTTTCAACCATTTCCCGGCAAGCGAACGCCAGCTGATGATTATGATTGGTTGATGCGTAAGGTCAAAGGGTCTTGTTTGACATGGGGGTTAGGAACATTTGATGCATTGCAGACTTTGGTGCATCGCTCAAAGCCGAAGGCGGGTGGGGACCTAGAAAATGAAATGGGCAAACACCAAGGCTTTTTTCTTTTTCTTTTCTTGCTACCGCAGATATTACGTACCATACCTAGGTATGTATGTATGGGAGGGAGCACACGACACTTCTTGAGTCGTTAGAGGCATGTGATATGAAGGGTCCAGACTCTATCCCTACGTCATTTGTCCTTCAGTTACCCGGTAGTAATCATCGAAGGGTCTAGACTCTCACATTTCAAGATGAATATTAACAAATCTGGTTTCGTTCCTTGTTATATAGCTCGATGACCGAATTGCTATCATTGTGCCACGGTGGATGGAATAGATTCTTTGTGACGTAGCTCAAGTGATTCGAAGCAACTGTTGCGAGACAATATTCATTATTTAGAAAGCATGACAGTGGGAACAAAAGATGCATGAAGCACCAACTCATGTTATCAATTCATATATACATAGTAAATACCATGGCATCAAAGGCTTGCGGCTAACACGCTGATGGCCACACCAAGAAGAAGAAGAAAGAACGGCAAGCGACATTCGTCAAGTTGATACATGCAAGCAAGCAATCATGAATTCATTCATAACCCTTCAGTTGTCTCATAACTGAGTTCCCATAACGCCATGTTCGCCATCCCAGGTTTGTTAGCTATACATATCCAAATACAATCACCAACGTGAACAGAAAGCACAACACTACTCAATAGGTTTTGCTCGTCAATCCAGTCTCAAGACATTAATCTTCGTCAGAACTCCAACCATCTGATTCGGGAGAAGGACCTCCTCTACCTCCTGGATGGTTCTGGCCAGTCAAGTCGATGAAGGGAGCTCCGCCGGGCATTCCGCCGGGCATGGGCATTTGAGGATGCATGGGAGGTGGTGGAGGAGGGCCACCAAACCCGCCCATCATCGGGGCAGGAGGAGGGCCACCACCGAAATTGGGATCGTAGCCTTCGTCATAGATACCATCGCCGTAGCCGGCATCATAACCTGGGCCTCCGTCGTAGCCTCCGTCCATGGGTGGGACCATCGGAGGCGGAGGTGGTGGGCCGCTGTTCATGTTCATCGGCTGGACCACCGGCCGGGGAACGGCTCCGTCAAAGTGCTTACGGGAGCCACCTCCGCTCTTGTGACTCCGTCCACTTCGCTTACTATGCCCACTGCTGGTGCTACCCCTGCTGCTACCGCTGTAGTAGTAGCTATTGGGATGAACAACCCAGTAGAGTTGTGTGTCGGACTGATCCCAGTTAGAGAACGTCGAGCCACCGGAACTGACTGAACGGTCATCACGGTAGTCTCTTGTTCTTTTCTTGACAGCTGTAGCTCCAGGGGGTGCTCCAGCTACCCATGAGAGAAAGCGGAGAGCCTTGGGCTGTTTCTTGGGTATCCGGGTATAAGTAGTCGTCCATGCCGATGAGCGGCTGTCATCTGAGTAGACGGATGAACGTGACATGGTGGATTATTAGAGATGGTAATTACTTGGAGAATGAGGCGGGTGGCAAAGAGTTTGTAAAGTTAGAAAGTGTTAATGGTGTGCAGTTCACAAACCAAAGCAGTGAGCTGAGGCTGGTGTTGTGCTGAAGGCAAGGTGATGCTTGCTTGCCAAGCGTGGTAGAATGGGCAATAGAAAGAAGGGGTTCCTTGTTCAAGAGAGAAGAGATCGACATGAAAAGCTAAAGAAGAAAGGACGAGGCAAACGAGAGACGGACATGGGAGCATGATATAGACGGGAACTAAACACACGGACTAGGCGACGTTTACACAACGTCTACGTACTTGGAATTGATCATTGCACAAACGCAATCGTCAGGATCGGCTGCCTCGTCAAGGCATCTCATATTCTGCGGGCGACGAGAAAAGAGGCTATTGTCTCCTATGGTTGTTGCACATTGCACAACAGGACAGGCTGTGGTAGCGGCAGAAGCAAAGAACGACAGGGGGAGTTTGAAGTCAGCAAGTGAGTGGGTGTGAAGACCGTCCGTCGTGCAGCGTCTTCTGTGCGAGCGGGCTTACACGATATGACTCTCCAGGTGATGTGCAGTACGGTACGGTACCGGTACGCTGCAAGTGACGGGCCGCCAGTGAATTTTGGCTGACGGCGGGAGGGAACAGACGTTCCTTGAGGCTCTCGGGCGAGCAGCCAAGGGGGTCATGGACGCTGTGCAAGCTGGACGATCGTGCGCCACGTTCGCCCTGCTTTGGAGAGGGGTAAGGTGATAGATGATCTAGGACAGAGATGAGGGTGTAAGAGATGCAAATCTCGTGGGCGAGTAGTTTAATGTGAAGCGAACACTGCACGTTGTAGTGGTTCGCCAGAAGTTGTCAAGTTGGACTAATCAGTATCAGTCAACTAGATGATGGAAAATTAGGTTGAACTATGCGATTGACAGCTCGGGTTGATCAACTCAATTGGCCACGGAACACGAACAGACACAGCCCAAGGAACTGAATTGGCCGAGAGTCCAAGTTCCTTGAAACCTGGCTGACACAAGACCCGTTCGACAGCATAATCCACCAACGAATATCATAAAAAATCAGGACACTTTAACTAAACACAACAGGCTGCGGAGCCATGCGAACGCTCGAAAACAGTGGATAGCTGACGCCTAGACGTCATGCAGCGGCATGCACTTCGCTGTGGCTGCCTTTTCTCTTTTCTCACTGCCTCTTATCTGGAGCGAAACAAGTTAAACGAGGCTGCAGTGCGGTGGTCTGCTCTACGCGGTACGTCTTCAAGCGGTGATGTTGAGCCGCAGCGATTGGCTGTTGGAGCATGCAAGCTGCCGCCGTAACAGGCTTGACTGGTTGGTTATGCGTGAGAGAGGGGGGTTGTGCTGTGACATGATGGGATTGGAAGAGGTTGTATGCAGTTGCGAGATGAGCAAGAATGTGATGGGATTGGAAAACAACCGCCTTTGGAAAGGGTAGAGTTGCTGTTTTTGGAGTGCAGAAGCATGTGGATGTGCAGAAACAAAACGAAACATGAATTATAAGGCTGACGATCCAGGGATGATGGGTCGAGAGTTGCATACTGTAAGTGCCTTTCTGAGCTTTATTGATAAACTATTCTAGGAGTTTATAGGTTGGCAGATGTGAATGATTGTAGGGTAACATGTAGTCAATGGCCTGATAACAGAGATTGTGTATCTGATGCTCTGGTAGCATAGTCACAGTATACAAGGTCTGACAATCTAGTATACCTGGTACAATCACCATTTCACACAGATCATCACTTTGAAGGATTCATCTTGTCAACCGTGTGATCTGCGGACTATGCGAGTGCTCAACTCTTCGTCTAACGATATTCATGCTGAACATGTGGTTAAGACACCAGGCAACCCGAGAGTTGGGTCTGGTATCATGGTTGGTTCATTCGTTAGCCGGCAATTAGAAACTACTGTACCCCAGAAATTACATGAGAGTGGGCTAGAAAAAACAAGGCGAGCATTTTCAACGCTTCATTTTCAACCGGTGTGGCAGATATAAGAGAGAGATCTCACCTGCCTGCGCAAAGATCAATGAGAACCATATGTCTGACACCATCTTCTCAGTGACAACGCATACATCGAAATCGTCCAACTTTGTCTGCATCTTGAGAGACTCGAGATGAAGACTCTGGTTGGATAAGTAAGGTACTCTAAGAGCAAGTGCGCCGTTGAGCATGCTCCGAGTCGTGTTGCACGTTTCCGAAGCCTACAGCAGACTAATACATGAACCTCAGAAACAGCCCAGTTCAACAAGGTGAGATGAGGGATAGCCCACGTGCAAGCCATCAGGGATACAGGGAGACAGAGCCGACTAGCCGACCGTTGCATGCTTTTTAGAACAAACTGGGAAATTAACATCGACAAAGCCCTCGCTTTGTGCAAATCAGCAAATGACAATTACAGAAGACGAGTTGGAAAAAACTTGGATATTATGTGGATCTATTATGAAGATGGGGTTTTCGCTTGAGTGAGCAAATACTTAGATCATCTTGGTGAGATCAGCGGAGACCGGGAATGACAGACACTGACAAGGGGACCGAGACCTAGGAATCAGGAGAGACCATCGCTGCCGGTTCGGCCGGGATCGCCCATTTCGTGCAGTGCGATGTGAGGAATGTGATGGAAGTAAGGAAGCGCCTGAACTTGAGTGCTGACAAGGCATGCAGTGAAACAGAGCATGGGAATCGGTTTATGTGATCGTCTTCTAACAAAGGTCAGATTTCGGATGCCTATCTTGAATTGTTCATGGTAGACCCTGAACCGTAAACAAAAAGTACCATTCGCACAAGGATCTTGGCGCGTGAAGACCAACTGGAACCGATAATGGAAGGCCAATGCCTCGGAGTGTGCTACCGATGCTGCGCAACCCCTAGTCAGGTTTGGTTGCCAAGCGGGAGAAGAGCCGACGGTGACAAGATCCATGACATGACTGAAAGACAATCATTCATTCATTGCCGAGACTTCCAACGATGAAGATGATAGTAACGACTACCTAGTTATATCCATACTATGGGACAATCCGCACCATGATGTGTTGAGGGAATGGATGACTGAATGACTGTAAATACGAGGATCCACCACGCAAACATTAATATCAACACCCAACTATGCATATCCGTACGGACACAAACCTTCAAAAATAGAGTCTTTGCACTCGAGTAGCCAAGTTCCGATGACCAATGACGCAGGAATGAAACCTCTCCATTAGTGATCCATCCACAAAGACAAGCCCAATGCTGCTCGCTGAAACCGCTCCAAGATGCTTCACTGGCTGCTGCTCGAAACGGGGTCCTCGGTCCACCAATCGCATGATCCAGGGTGCTCACTCGCCCCTAGCTCAGGTCCGCCGTCGTTCCAAGCCTGGCCCCAGGCACTTGCACTGCCAGCCCGCCCAGGGGGAATTTACCCTCTCTACCTCTGATAGATAATGGGGGGACACACATTGGGGAACACGGAGGGTTCAATTGCAGATAAGAGAGTAGAGTTAATCTTTTGCAGATCATGGCTGTTTAATGAGATTAAGAATGTGCCGAGTGTTGCACAACCGTGTCTCTTCGTCTCTTGAGTTAGGCCTTTATTAAGCTTTGTCGCGCCCTGAACTCTTCTGGTAGTTAACTCGACTCAGGTTCGAGGAAAACAAAAAACCTACGCTGAATTGCTAGCTCAGGCAGTTCTAGACTATCTCGAGCCTAGCCCGGAACTCCCTCGAGGTCTTCCCCTTTCCAGACCAGTTCTGACTGGCTTAGAATGGGGCGTTGGATCCACCAAAGCCCGCTGGGAAAGTCGGGACCCTCTCGTGGTATGGCGCCTGCTTGTCTCCTGTTGGTCTGTTCTCCCAGTCTCCCTCCTTCTGTTTTTGCTGTGTAGCCAGTCTCAGTCGCTCCCTCGCTCCTCTTCGAAACCCGCTTTCTCTTTCTTGGCTTTTTGCAGTTCTGTCCATCCTGTCAATCCCCATCGATCCATCCATCCCATCCCAACCACGACTAAACAAATCATCATCAATCAATCAATCGAATCGAATTCAATCTCTTAATCACTCTCGCTCATCCGATTATCTTATCGACCTGACTCGAGTCATCGAATTTCTCGTTTCGAACTCGGTATTCGCTCGCTACAAACTGTCTCCTTATCTGACTTTGTCTCCCGAAATCGACCCCCTTCGCCATTGGCTTGCCGACCGCTCCCCTTCGAATCCTGACTGTTCATCGCCTCTTTGGATCTCGACGTCGACTTCAAACTCTCGAAATTCAACGACTTGTAGGGCACGCCCTTGCCGGCGTCTTTGGCTTGAAGCCCTGGCCTCCCTATTCACCACGCCATGGATCCCAACAACGGGAAGGACTTCAGCAACTCGCGTCGCTCGTCGACTCGACGCTCGCGTTCCCTGAGGCTGTCCACTGGTAGTGGTGTCGACGATGACTACGATCTCAGTGCTATGATGGTGGCGGATGGCTTCCGACCGTCCGATAACGCCACCTCTTCTTCTTCCATAAACCCGACTTCAAACTCCAATACCCAACCCGAATCGTCATTATCATCGACTGAATCCTTTTCCCAACAATCGGCATCTACAAAGTCATCACAGGCACCGCTTGTCTCTGGATCAGACGAAATCGCACCTGCTATCCGCAATCGACCTTCTAGCATCTCCAAGCCTTACCGAAACCATGATTCTCTTGCTCTTCGAAACGACGGTACATCAACTGCTGACCGATCTCACATACGCAACAACCACAGTCTATCGTCAGATTCTCCCGTTATTCGAGCCGAAAGTCCATATACAGGCCCATCTGGTCCCTCTCATCCATATCAGATGTATCCTCAGCGAACAATGAGTGTGGCTACTACATCTACCACCGCCAACGCAGTCATACCAGAAGATCGTTCTTACGGAGGTACTCAAGCTCCAACTCATCCATATGCTCTTTACACACAAAACACCACCTCCGGAGGGAGCAGCGCACCCTCGATTCCAGTGGGATTCAATGGCTTGGGAGGAACTTATCAGCGACAACTTGGGCCGGATGGAGAAGAGGCAGGTGATTTGGTCGGCCCATTGGGCCATATGGAGGAACTGCCGCCCTACACCAGATATCCGGACAATGCGTATGTGCCTAAACCTGCAACACAAACACCAGTATCGCCAGCATCGCCCGTGTCGGAACCCGCATCCCCAACCAGGGAAATTCCAGGAGCTGGTGGAATCGGTATGGCAACTCGCGATCCTGAATTCTCATCAACGGATGACGACCTAGCTTTACCGAGGACCCGGCCTTCAGTCAGAAGCTATGCCTCCGAGGCTAGCCATCACGACATAAACACCGCCGCCGCCGAAACTTCCGAGAAGCCTACTGTCAACAAATGGCAACGTCGGGCAAAGAAGAAGCTCTGGGGGATTGTACCTTACTGGGCTATTTGCCTCTTGCTTGTTGGCTTGATTCTCATGGGCATCATCATGGGCGCCGTTATTGGAACTATGCTTACGAAAAACCATAACAATAACCCAGATGACCCCCCTAATCCAAATGAGTAAGTTTTGCCGTTGATGCTCACTATCATGCTAACCCCTGTCCAGCAAATATTCTTATCAACCTCCGACCACGACAACATATGATCCTGAGATCATCACAACAATACCGACTGACTTGCCCCCAATGGCCGTAGGGCGTTTTGCACTTCCCAATATTGACCCTAGCCCTCAGAATAGCAATGCCTGTTTCAACGACTCGCAACAGTCATCGGCCTGGTCCTGCGACATTGTCATCCCTATGTGGTCGATTCAGATCGATACTGGCACAAGATCCAAGTCCAAACCTTGCTACAATATGACTCTCAAAGCTATTCCTGATAAGGACATGCCATTTCCGTGGGGTGCTCAACCTCCCAGCATTCCTCAGTCAACACCTATGGTATTAGTTAACGACACGTTGGAACTTGCACGCGGTCCTGCTTGGTGGTTGAGGACAAAGTATAACAAGACTGTCATCGTTTCCGAGAACAAGTTTGGTGCTGCTCTGAGCAAGCGAGGTTGGGATGGCGACGATGAAATTGAAGACTACAACTCTTTCCATCGATTCAAGAACAAGCCCCCACCCAACGCCAAGAAGGGCGACAAGCCTTGGATATGTACATGGCCAGACACTGTCATCGAGTTCTTTATTTACCCCGGTGAAAATTCTTCGACCTATCATCCCCCTCCTGCGACAACTACTGTTTCCGAAGGTGCCACTACCACATACAACACCTATTCTAGCACATCCACAGCCGACTGGAGCTCTTGGAAACAACCTGTGCCCGTGTTCCCCCATGTTTACAAGATGGTTGAGCGCCGATTTCTATGGGGTGAAGAATCCGTGGCGACTTGCACTCAATACGAGATCATTGGCGACGGAGATAAGACAAAGCCGGTCGAAAAAGATGGTAAGAAGGTTGTGATGGTCATTGTTGAACAGGAAAGTGAGGATGTTGATGACCAGGACCTTACCTTCACAAAGCGCTCAGAACTGGAGACCAAGAAAGCTCTTCGACAGTTGCTGAGACGAACAAACCCGTCACTTACCGACTGCGGTTGCTCATGGACGTCACTATAAAGAGTTGATCTCATTTATATTGCCCATGTTTGGCATGGGTTCACTTATTTATACATTAAGAGCCCTGCTATTTTATACCTTACGCATTCTTCTTCGATATCACGGCGTTATGCATACAAGCCTAAGGGGGCCATTACTGGATGACACGATTCTTATGTATCCGTCGTGTCTACACTGATTTTCTGTCATTACTCAAGATTGCATTATGCGAGAGGGAACGAGAATCATGTAACGGAATGCATTTTGGGTCACAAAGGAAAGGAAGGGAATATCTGGAGTTACGGGAGCGACTGACCGCTTATGAAAAGAAATGCCTATTGATTGACTCAAGTCCTTTGATTTGTGATTGTGTTTTACATTGGCTACAGGCGTTTTGTTTTATTACATTGTCGATGGCACATAAACTGGCTGTTCTCAGCCTGAACATATGTCTCTCAGTTGTACTTGAAAATACTGTCAATTCAACGCCTGTTAATTCAAACGGATTCGTATCCGATGTTGACTTTCTAACAAGAATGTGCATGATTTGCACAACCACCCTCTTCTGCTTCGATGGACCTGAAAGGTCCGGCTTGATCAGTTATGATTCAATTATCCTAGAACGTCGTTCGACTGAGATGTTCGGCGCAAGAACTAGGAAACGAGGCTGCGTCCCACAGCGAGTCGTTCATCGATCCAACCTCCCACCGTGACGTCAACTCGTCTTGATGCGGACTGCTAAACTTTGCTGAAGAACGTTCGATAGTATCATGATTTTGTAAACGTAGCCTCGAGGCTATGTGTCTGACTTCGTCAAGGTCTCGCAGGCGTCACTGGGCGTCTTTCGCAACAGCTCCCTCGTTCTCCGGGGTTTCTCGAATCTCATTGTCAATGATGTCTTTCCTTCCATCTCGAAAATCTCGCATTAACGACAAGAAGACTGAGTTCTTCCACTTTTCGCCATCTTCATGCTCGACTGACTCAAGAAGACGCTCTGCAGCATCTGCAACTTCTGACTTTGTCTTTGCCGCCTCAACAGGTTCTGTGACCACTGACTCCTCTGCCTCAAGAGAAAGGCTGGCAATATCTGGTGTTGCGAGCTTGGCAGAGTTAGCCTCCAATGTCGGCTCAGCAGTTATCTCCTGTTGCGAGGCTTCTTGAGCTTCAGCCTGTGCTATTGCTGCGTCATTGAGTTCCAGCTCACGAGCCATCTGGTCCATGATGGCGTCGACCTCTTCCATCCCGCCACCGGTGTTGTTAGCCATCCATTTTGACATTTCATCATCGAAGCCGGCCTCTTGAGTCGTCGCAGCATTGCCGTTCATGAAAAGACCGTTGGCCTGGCCATACATAGGAGAGAAAGCAGCGTTTGGTTGAACAAATGCGGCTTGGAAGTTCATCTGGGGAGCGGGTTGATGCATCTGAGGTGCAGGCTGGGTGAAGCCATTCTGAAGAGGTTGACGCTGCTGTGACTGATTTGTGAAGCGGCTGAAGTCTGCTGCCCAGTTGCTTACGTCCACGGAAGGAGAATGGTGCCCTTGACGAAACTGTGGTGCTTGCGCAGCGTGAAAGGCTGATGAGTGTCCTTGTTCAAGGACAGCGGCATGGGCTGCTAACCTTCCTGCTGCATGATGCTGAGGGATACCTGGAAGAGTTGATGGACCATCCATGAACGCGCCAAAGCCATCTGCACCTTGCATCTGTTGTGGGGTAGATCTGAAGGACTGATAATGTTTTTAGCCTATAAGCCTTTGATAGGACGTGTGTGTACTTACAGCATGACCTTGAGGACCAGCGCGATCTATGAGTCTGTCTTGATGGTGGCTGACATCTCGAGCCTGGTGGTCGATAAGACGCTTGAAGGGCGTTCCTCCGCTACACGAAGCGTCCGCCATAATTGAGTGAGATGTTGGATATATGAGTTGATGAAGATACTGTGAGAACTAAGTACTAGGTAGTATACCTCGGCCTACGTGATGGGTCCAGTGGCGCGTATATAGTATATTGAATGTCTGACGTTGAAGCGGTTGAAAGCTGATTATAGGGACGGCGCCGATATTAAAATGTAGATGCGAGGTTGAAGATGAATAATCCAGGAGCCGCTTTCCCCAGAAATCAAGTCCTGGTTTCCAATTCAAGACCGAGTCCCGATGGCTCGTGATTGCCCGCTCTCCCGCCCCGTCCGGGGAAGCCTGCGCCGAGGCTACATTAAACTCGGTACGTACTGCGCCGTTCGGAGACAAATGCGGCAAGTGGGGTGTTTGAGTCAAGATCACGTTTATATCCACGTGATCTCTAGCTTGGCCAACTGTCACCACCGCCACGGTCTGGCGCGGGCCACCTCAGATAGCTCCAGGTCATGGGCGGTATCGTGTCCTCTGATAGCCACCTTTTCTATAATTCATCCTTTTTTCCTATTTCCGTTTGCTCTGTAACTTTGGTGTGAAATCCAGCAAGATGGTAAGTGATGCAAGAATTCATGAGATCCCCATCATGTCCCATCTTTAGCGAGCAACACCCAACTTGTTCTACCATAGCTAACCCACCCCTTTAGTCGGCGCAAGTTATCACCAACTCTGGTCATGAGGACATGATTGTACGTTCTGCTCCCGATTTATGCGACTAGAAGCTATGCAATACATAGCCAAGCTCGACACGATATCTCGCTACGACTACGAATCATACTGACAGCTACTCCCAGCATGATGCTGTCCTCGATTACTACGGGCGCAAGCTAGCTACCTGCTCTGGCGACAAGACGATCAAGATCTTTGAGATTGAGGGCGAAACCCAGCGATTGATCGAGACTCTCAAGGGGTAGGCTTGAAATACCCCTATACCTAAGGAGGGGAAGCTGACAGGGTCGACTTACAGACATGAGGGTGCCGTCTGGAGTGTCGCTTGGGCGCATCCCAAGTACGGCAACATCCTCGCATCGGCTGGTTACGATGGCAAGGTATTTATCTGGAAAGAGCAGGGCGGACAGAACAACGCATGGCAGCGAATTTACGATTTCAATCTACACAAGGCCTCCGTCAACGTTGTTTCGTGGTCTCCCCATGAGACTGGCTGTCTGCTAGCATGCGCATCCTCCGACGGCAACGTGAGCGTTCTCGAGTTCAAGGATAACAGCATCGACCACACCATCTTCCCCGCCCACGGTCTCGGCGTCAACTCTGTCTCCTGGGCTCCCGCTACTACCCCTGGAAGTATCGTCAGTAGCGCCCCTGGTCCTGGTGCTACCGGCAACCGACGGTTCGTTTCTGGTGGCAGCGACAACGTCCTCAAGATCTGGGCTTTTGATGCTGCTTCTCAGACCTACAAGCAAGAGCGTGAGCCCCTGACTGGACACACCGACTGGGTTCGTGATGTTGCCTGGTGCCCTACTGTCCTCCAAAAGTCCTACATCGCTTCCGCTTCGCAGGACAAGACGGTCCGTATCTGGACATCTGACCCCTCAAACCCTACCCAGTGGGAGTCCAAGGTTCTCAACTTTGAAGCGGCTGTGTGGCGAGTTAGCTGGTCGCTCAGCGGCAACGTGCTGGCGGTAAGCGGCCAGGACAACAAGGTGTCATTGTGGAAGGAGAATCTCCGAGGCGAGTGGGAGTGCGTCAAGACAATTGAGGAATAGATGGAGGCAGAGTAAAGCGCGATGCAACTAAGAGTACAAATAGGAGAACCAGGCGTTCAAGGCAAACAAAAGGGTGATTATCTTGCTATGACCTCTTGATCCTGATGTGGGACGCAATGTGATAAGCGCGAATGTTGCCGGATAACGCTATGCATGGGCTTGCGTATATCACGAGCCTTGGATTAGATTACTTTTATGGCGGGACATTGTGATGGACGAAGAGAGCCACCCTGGTTCAGTAATAGAGCGGAGAATCTTCAAAAATGTTATGTTATCGATGCTTGAATATTGGATTTCTATAGCGATACGAACCAGCCGGGCCAAAACAAACTCCGTAAAGAGAGTCCTCTAATTTCTGTCGCTTAGGGTCAAAGTCCTATCTATTACCTACCCTCGCCCCATCTTGTGTCATTGTAATGTACCACGAAAATCTCACCAGTTCGATCAGAGGAGAAGAACAACCGATTTTTTGAGTCCCAGGCCAGGCCGACAGGACGGAAACAGCCATTCGGGCATTTATTGAGGTCTTTGTTGAAAATGATGGGTACGGTGGCATTTCTACTTCGTGAAGCGGGGGACACAGGTTGTCCATTCTCGAAGTCGGTATATGCAACTTGATATCCTATCGGTACCATACGGTCCCCTGAGTAAGGTATGTAAGTCAAGTGACTCAGGGTGGAAGGTAAAGGTAAAGTGGGATGATAACTTACAGCTTCCATGAAAAGAAATATATGCCCGCGTGCCGTTCTGGTCGAATATAAGGCCCGAAGGCGTAGTGTGGGCTTGGAAAGCTAGCACGGGAGCAACATAATCCCTTCTGCATTCCTCGTCGGTTCGACGAGAACGACCAGACTTACGATCAGCACTAAACTGTTTGGCAATTTTGAGGTTACCGAGCTTAGGAAACTTGTCTGTGGACCACAGGGCATAGCACCAAGGGTAGCCATAGTTGCCGCCGCTGCTCTCCGTAGAACCGTTGAGATAGCCGTGGAAGTTCATCTCCTCACCCGGATTATCATAATGGATATCTTTGCCATCCCGGTTAAAGTTCTCATACGAGTTCTCAACGCTGAATATTCCACCAGTGTCGGGGTGTTCTGCTATGCCGACCGAGTTGCGCAGACCCCAGCCGAAGCGGACACCATCAACAGCGTAGCTATAGGGCTTCTGATCGGGCGAACTGTTCCTGAAAGATGAGATGTTGAAGACACGGATTTGAGAGCGGCCAGAGGAAAGGTCTTCGGCCTCCGGGTCCTCATCCCTGCCGGTCCCTTGGGAAACGAGAAGCATATCAGGGGATTTTTGTGAGACAACAAGGGTTCGCCATGTATAGCCGCTAGCACTAGCCATGTTATCGACTATTGTCTGCTCTGAGGATTCATCTAGCGTGGCTTTCTTAGGATCGTAAGAGTATGCGAAGACACTCTTTGCTGAGGATGCATAAACTGTGAGGCCATCCTTTGAAATGGCGAGGCCATGGGTTAGCTATAAATTAGTTGGTGACCGATAGTAGAAGACTGTGGATGTAAACACACATCACTCTTTTTAAGCAAATTTGTCCTGTTCGAGACTCGGAGACATCTCCCTCCAGAGTCACTGTCATTGAGCGTCAAGTGGACTATGCCGGCTTCGGAATCTAAAACAAGGAGAGCACCCTCACTGTCAAACAAGATGCTTCGAGGTCGTCTGAATCTATTGGCAATGACGGAATACTCCCACCCGGGAGCGGTGACAGGGTTCGACATCCTTGGCCTGATTGTTTTGTAGCTACATACTTGGGCTGAAGCCAAAGAAACGATGAAGGAGATTAGAACTATAGTGGCGATGCGAATGGAGGCCATCTTGAACGGTGAGAGGATGATGATGATGGAGAAGGTATTTGACCTGGCAAGGAGAGGGAAAACATCTTATTTATGCTCGTGGATTGAAGCCACTTCCTCAGTTGCATCTTAAAGTTCAAGGCAGGAGCTGCGCGATGTGAGCTGCTGAGATTTAATGTTGTGTTTTGAAGAAAGAGCCTCACACATGGCTGTTGCCGCAGACTAAGGTAGTCTAAGCCTTAGGTAAGGTGCCTTAGTGTAGCCAATCAGAGTCCACTATCAAAGCAAGCCACAACACGTAGCCATAGCAAGGTACGGGCCGCTCGTATTTAACACTAACAATACCTTGAGTGGTTTGTAAACATTTGAAGATTGAAACAATGATTCCACGGTCTGACTTTTATTAACCTACCTATCGAAATAGGTACAGCTAACTTGGGTCACTTGATCTCAACCGAGATGGGCACAGACCTTCAGGCTGAAACATGGCTAAAATGTGTTATCACAAAACCATTCTTGTTTCGATCATCGTTGTGACGTTGAGTGAGGTCTGAGTGTCGCCCCAGTCTCCAATATGCAGGAACAAAGTCTATCTCACTCGTACTACTATTGAAAAGTTGCCCTAGCTCTGTGCTATGACACTAAAGCTGGGAGACAGGTCATTTTCCCAATTTTTGCCCAATTCGGACATGATAAGGCCTTCGTATCAGGCCCCAGAGAATTCGATGAGGTTTCAGTTACTACTCTATAAACATCAGACTATTGATGGGGAATTTCATTAAGTTATGAAAAAGAATTTTTCAGGCTGCAATTTGAGCAAAACTCGCCAGCGCCTGACTACCATCACATTGCCTAACCTATCTCATACCAATGTCAATCACGACTTCAGGTCTTTGACTTCAAGTAACCCAAACAAACTTACATAAAACTCAACTTTTTCATCCCACATACCCCCCGCTTCCATTCACATCGCGTCAGAGGTGCTCGGTCTGGTTCAGTCGTGACAGTGCAGTTGAGATGCTGTTATGCCTTTGAGCAAAAGAGTCGACGAAAGATATATTATTAGCCTTTGATAGAGTCAGCTGAAGAGCAAGTCAGGCTTTTTAGCTGGCATGTATGCAGCTAGGTTCAGGCTGGAATTAAGGCAGCTAACTAGAATATTTTTACTTGGCTTTACCTGCTATAGGGGCAATAAATGTTTGGATTATACGAGGCTGACTTGTTAACAAAACAAAAAGAAGAAGAATAAGAAAACAACAACAACAAGAAGTAAATAAATAAATTTTTTATTAAAAAAAGTAACCAGATAATTTTACACAAAGAGACTCTGCATAATGACATCAGGTGCCAAGATATGCACATTGTCGTTTCGAGGCGCTTAAAAGTGTGCATGCCGCTTGGTGTTGCAACAACCAGCAACCGACCACGTCGCTTGTGGTTCGCCTCACTTAGAAGCAAGATGTGCAATGTGCAAAAAAAAAGAAAAAGCAATTAAGCAGCTAGTTAGTACAATATGTACCCAAGTTAACGGTCGGGGGCTTTGACCTTGACCTGGTCAGGGCAGAGTCATGAACCAACAGAGCTGGAAAGGAAGAGGGTTGTATTCATGTCAAGTATTTCTAATGTCAAACATCCCACAGTAAAACGTCTGTTCCAACTTGATCACTTCAACCATGCGTGCACCACCAATCTCACCACCCTCCATCATTCTCTCAAGTCAGCCAGAACGACACGATAGTCGCAATGGCTGAAAGGGGCATTCCTGATTGACAAGGGGTGCATGTGCAGCCAGCCACATAGTCTAGTCCAAACGTCCATATCATCCATCACACTCCAGTGTCCACAGGCCACGCACAATATCGATCATATGCACCCATATTACAGGTCGGAATGCTACAGGTCATTTTACGTTAGAATTCAACCCATGCTGTCGTCATATCTTGGGACTTAGTGATCTCTTTAATAGCCTGGCCACCTCTTGTTAGCAAGTTCTCTTCCATCTCGTTGTTCCAACAGACAAGCACAAGCCATGGCTATCATAAACGCGGTTACCATTTTCTCTTCCTCACAGATTCTCTGGGGGATCATCTTTCTGTCCTTTTGCTATGTTGCCGCTGTTGTGGTTTACAGATTATACTTTCATCCCCTCGCCAAATATCCTGGCCCCTTTTGGGCACGCATCTCAGCAGTCCCTGCGTACTACTACACTCTCAGACAGGATCGGCATGTATGGTTCTGGCAACTGCAAGAGAAATACGGTGAGCATTACATAAATAACACAAGTTATTAGGACATCCCGTTTTAACAAATATCCTTGTAGGCCCAACCTTTCGTATTACCCCCAATAGTGTCTTGATCAACACTCCCACAGGCCTCAAGACCATTTTCAACAACAAGGCAAATGTCAAAAAGGCCGAATACTACAAGACATACCCACGCAATGTTCATGTCATGACAACATGGAACACTATCGACAAGACTATGCATGCTCGAAAGAGGCGAGTTATGAACCATGCCTTTTCTGACAAAGCACTGCGCTCCTGCGAGCCTTTGATTCTTTCCAACATTGACCGATGGATTGAGCTACTCGACCAAGAGATTGGAGAAAAGAAATGGTCTCCCTCTTTAAACATGGCTCGTTGGGCGGATCATCTCATCTTCGATACCCTCGGAGAGTTGTGTTTTGGCAAATCGTTTGGTATGAAGGAGCACGATAGCGAGTTACGACATATTCCGACACTTATGACTGACTTTATGTCGACAATCCACCCGGTAAGATCTAAAACACCCAAGATGAATCTCTTATTAATGTTGCATGTCAGATTGCCTACTCCCCTTTTGCTCCTCTCTGGGCATGGCTCAAACCTCGAGGTCTAGATTATCTTCTTGCAGAAGCAGCACCTCCAGCCTTTAGCAAGTGGCAGACTTTTGTCGAGCAATGCTTCACTGAGAGAGTCCAAGTCGAAAACGACATACACGGCTTGTGGGAGAAAGGCGATAGCCGAAAAGACTTCTTCCACTATCTCTTCCAGGCCGTGGACCCCGACACTGGAAAAGGGTACAGCAAAGATGAGCTTTTTGGTGAGAGCGAGTCTCTTATCATTGCCGGCTCAGATACATCTGCTATAAGTCTTGCTGCTGCTTTCTTCTACCTTTCTCGATACCCTCATGTTCAACAAAAGCTTTCAGAGGAGGTCAAGTCTGCCTTTTCCAGCGCGGACAACATCAAGGGTGGTCCAGCTCTTTACTCCTGCCAATATCTCAGAGCCGTCATTGACGAGACACTGCGTATGAGCCCACCTGTTCCAGCAGATCTTTCACGAGAAGTTCAAGAAGGGGGGATTCTCGTTGATGGGGAGTATATCCCAGAGGGCATGAAAGTCAGCACCGCATCATACTGCATGCACCACAATCCCGATATCTATCCCGAGCCATTCAAGTTCCGTCCCGAACGTTGGATTGTTGATGAGAAGAATGCGTACGGCGTTTCTCTTGAGAGGGTCTCTCTAGCTGAGAGCGCCTTTATGCCGTTCTCCACAGGTCCCCGAGGATGCGTCGGGAAGAACCTGGCTTATCTTGAGATGAGTCTGGCTCTGGCGAAGATTGTTTACCACTTTGAGATCCGGCGTGATTTCAGCAGCAATCTTGGAGGTGGGAGTCCTGATGCTATCGAAGGACGTCGTACTGTTGATCAGTACCAATTGCGGGATATCTTCGTTGCTATCAGAGATGGACCTATGGTACAGCTTGCCAAACGTTCACAGACAGATTGAATATTCTTTACTGGGCTCAAAAACCCCTTGACCACTGTAACTCATCTTGAGTTCATTTTCCTGATTCTCTACATTTCGACAACTGATACTGGATGTATCTTACGCTTCATGTACTACTATGGAAACAATTTGACAATTCATAGAGTTTTTAGACTTTCAATAGGTGTAACGTCAACGTTACAAAAGCATGTAATAATTTGAAATGTTCATTGGTGTCGTTTTTAGCCCTAGCTCCTGCGGATAATGAAACAGAGATGCTGAGTATGCCTTTTTAATTTGTAGTCCAACAAACCAGAACGGCTCGGCCTTGGGCATAGGCTTATTGGTTGCAAAACCACCGTGGACATGAGGATTAGAAAGTCTATGTGGAGGCAAACACTGCTCGCGTATGCACTGAAGCGTGACACAGAGAAATATACGGTCTTGTGTAGTTGGATTAATCCTGTGCTGTATATCAAACATGAGAAGAAATAAATATAGGAGGTCTACAAAGAACCCCCAGATTCCATGCACCTTGACGCCCGCCCTTTGCGAATCTTAATGGACCAAAACCTTCTCTTCCTTCGCGTATGTGCTTTTGCTCTGCCCAGTTGCATGGGACCAACCTCCACCAACACTCATCTTGAAGACGAAATAAAGAAAGAAAATGGAACAGGGGAATAAGATGACCTAGTAGGAGGGGGAATAGAGAAAATATGGGGGAATGCGGGAGGAAACAAAGCTACACAAAGTGTGATAGACAAAAGAAATAGGTGACGGTTATACGGTCTTTGATCTCTAGGTAGAGGGAAGAAGTAGATCCTGGTCTAGCGCAGGCCAATAACACTCATCTCGAGGGTCCATACTCTTCGGATCCAGACCTTGAGCTTGCCCTCGACACCTGCAACATTCTCAAGCTCGACGCCCTCCCACCAGCATCGACGAGCAGGTTTACGCCAGAAGAGCAGAAGCTTCTGGGCCATGCCAACAGCATTGGTGCCCATCTCATTACCCCGGATGTCGCTACGTAGACGGGCAAGGGCCAGACTGCAGATGACGGCCTTGTTAGGCTCACCAGCTCGATGACCCCATCGATCATCATGGTTGAAACCACTAGTACAAGTAAGCATGCATTGCCAGGTGTCAACAACATAGATAGTAAACTTACCCTGCCGTCAGCATCTCGATCAAGTGGGCCTCAGTAGTACCCGGCTCGTCGCTTCGCTTGAGACCCGAAAAGATGCCGTTCTGCTGCTGCAAAGCCTCTGCAGCTGCCCGTTTCACCGCAATCATATCAAGCGGGCCAATATCCGCTCGTGGAGGGATAGCATAAAAGTCAAGGTCCTCACGCAACACAATGATACCGGCTCGCTTAGAGTCGTCACGCGAGGTACCGAGAGAAGGCGTATCCTCATCCTGAGATGCATTTGGTGATCCATCTGTGGGGATAGATTGTGCTACGTCCCTAAAGAAGTCAAGCATGTACTGAAGTGAAGCTGGGTCGTACTGGTTTCGTAAGCCACTGTTTGCAATAGTAGGAAGGACATTAGCTTACGTCGACTTGCACTGCATCGCCATCTGCAAAGCCGCCCATTTGGCCCTCAGGGAATAATCCATTGGGGAACAAAGATAGCAGCACAAACTCGGGCAAAGTAAGCAGCTCGTCCCTAGAGAGATAAAACCTTGTGCCCCTATCTGGGAATTAGTACACTGGCAGATGAACACCCACTTGTAACGCTCACCTTAGGTCCATAGCAATCGTCTCATCGGCACCAACATCTCCAAGAGTGCTAACAGGCGGTCCACCCTGTTGCACCTGAGTAATAATACTCGCAGCTCCTCCTGCGGCAGCCATTAGGAAAGAGAATGTGGAAAGGGGACTATCGCCCTCTTCTGAATAAGCCGGAGGTGGTTCTGCGTCGTCGTCTTTGCGACTGGAATCTCCCTTGGTATCCCGAGGAAGGGCGCGCTTGGTCTCTGCGACTGGATCGCGGAATGCAGTAGTGCTTTGATCCGGGTCAAAGGGGAGAGCTTCTCTAGGTGAAGAAGATTCGTATGCTGGTGCAGCTGAGCCTGATGCTTCTGCTTCACAGGGAGAATGAGCGGTAAAAGCGACGAATTTGTCGGGACGCTCGTGAGCGTCGTGCGGCGGGGAGGTAAAGAGCGACGAGAAGGGGGGAGGACGAGAGGTTGAAGGTTCGGAGGCGGGATATTGCGGCGGGGGTGATTGATCGCGACTCAAAAGAATGTGTGACTCCGGTTCTTTAGCGGATTTGAGGTCGTCGGGGGTCGGTTCGCGATGACGACTTGATGTTGTTCGCGTGCTTGGCGGTCTTGATGAGTCTGGTGACGGCGTCTTCTTCTCCAAGGACACTGATGGTCCAATTCCAGCTTCCTGAAATTCAGACAGGATGGCGGCTTGCTTCTAAAAGAAAACAAGGTCGTTCAAGACGAGACTGCCCCAAGTCGGCAAAAGGAGCAGCGGGAAAAGAGCAGTCGATTTAGGATGGGTGTGTGTGGTTGATTTCAAAGGTGGTTGGCAAGGTAAACAGTCTAGTGATGGAGTCGAAACATTAAAGGTTGGCGGAAATGAAGCAAAACAGCCGAATCAGGATGAATCTCGTTCTTTCTCGTATCGCAAGTCGCTGCCTCGTCGCGTTTCGAGGCTCTGTCTAAGGTATTGGATATCTGGCGATGTGATGTGATAGATGCGATGTGATGCGTGAGTGAGGTTCACATTAGTCCTAATGGAAGAACAACGGGCAGCGCGATTCCTCATTCGATGGCGGCTGCTCCCCTGAGGTGAGCCCCCCAAGCTTGAGTGACACTAAATTGGAGCCCCGCGATACAGTTAGAGCAGCCAACCAGAGCTCTTATTGCCATACTAACAGGGACCTAGCCGCTCACTTAAGTGGAGCGGCGGCGCTAGAGGCGCTGGAGTTGTAAGCCCAATCTTGGCATTCATCTTTGAGATGAGTGGTGATAATGATCCATGAACGAGGTCAATAATTCTGAATTTTTTTGGCTATTAAAGATTTTTGTAATACATTAGCCTAATGTCAAGTTCCTCAACTCTGAGTGCTGTATTTTGGGTTCAACGGGGACGTTGAAAGGATACGTAGTAGCTGAAACGACTCGTCAACTGTCTTGTGACCAATGACTTGCAAATTATGGATGGATGGTATTATTTATTCGCTATCGCTATCTCCAAATATTGCACGAAGAACTTCATCGTGTGCTGTTTTACCCTCAACTGCTTCATTCCTATGCGGATTAATGGCGGGCTCAGGCTCAGGAGCTGGTGGCGCTGTGTTTGCAGGGGCTCCTTCGATTGCCTTGATGCCGCCAGCTGGGAATGTTGAGTTCATCTTGACATCTTCCATGGGCCCTGAACCTCCATCACGACTTGTCGTCCAGGAGCCAGCTTCTGCCTCAGCCTCTGCTTGAGAGTGCGCGGGCGGCCTGACATTGAACCGCTTGCACAATAGTCTTGTTGGATAAAAGTCTTCGACTGTTCGAGTCATTTGCCCATACATGCCAATTTTGGCTGCCTCTTCTGCTGGATCTGCCATCTTTGGTTCGGGTTTCGATACCAGATCTGTCTCAGATCCGTTTGCTGAGACGATCGTTGGTTTCTTCGCCGTGGTGAATCGAGATGCCATAAACCCTGTCATCGGTTTGAAGATCCTCGCGCAATTGTGGAATTCCGATAATTCTCTGGCAAAGTCATCAAACGCCATACCCTTGGGTTTGTACGGGAGCGGTTGGCTGCCTGTTGCAAAATGCTCCAGATAAGTTCTATATCGCGCCTTTTTCTCCTCATTGTCTGCGTAGGGCCCAGAGGAGCCTCGAGAAATAGCTGCGATGGCTGTCTCACGATCCAGCTGGGGTGCTTCATCCCATACCTGTTGTTGTCTTTCCTCTTCTGACACAGAAAAGCCTTCTGGGACCTCTCCCAAACCCTGAGGTAGATTTTTGTTCCCGGAAGCTGCAGCAAGTCGGTCGCGTGCTGAGCTGGTGATATAATCGAAGACCGATTTTCCTGGTAGACTCTTCTCTCCAAGAAGGGCTGCTCTAGACTTTGCATCATGGGTGGATGCCTTCGCGGCATCTGCTGTTGACTTGTAATCTGAGGGATTGGCTTGGTCTATAGAAGATTTTGAGGACGTCCATCCTTCTGGAACCGGAGGCGGTGCGTATTCCAAAAAGAGATCGGATAAGTCTTCTGTAATTTTGGCGAGTACAAACCCATCGAGTGGTAATCGCCCATCATGACACCGTCCAAGACCATTACCAGCTCGAACAGTTCGAGACACAAAAACAGGTGCATTTTTCAGAGCCGGGTTAATTGCTGCCGTTGCCTTCTTCGCCTTCTTTTTCTTCTTATCACCGCCCACGACACGATTGTATTTGATCTTTGGTCCCATTTCGTAAGGATCTTCCTCATCGGAGCCATTGTCATTCAAGATGCCCACTCCTATGCCGCCTTGGCCAGGCTTAGTCTTAGATTTTTGCGAGAGCAAAGAGGAATTTCGGAGACCATTATCGTGAGAATTATCTTCGTCGTCGTCATCATCTGCTGCAGATGTGATGGGATTCAGGCTCGACAGCTTGGTTTCTCCGTCATGGCCCAGTCCCTTTCGATCGTTCTTGCGGACAAACTGAATCATTTTTGCATTGTCAGGCGCAAACAAATGTGTTTCGGCAGCCTGAGAGCTTTTGTCTCCTAGCTCAAGCCGGGCGCTTCTCCGAATCTTAGGACCGATACCTTGCCCGTCTTTCCATCCCATGCGCCGCAACAGCTTCAGTCCCATAGTATCGCCTTCGGCCCTCAGCAAGCCCATCAAGCCTCCGGTATTGAAATCCTGGCCGGAGGAGCCAAGACCAGCAAATGCTTGAGAAGTCTGTACTTTCTGAGCTTCGGCCGCATCAGCAAGGTCCTCCTCATCCATGTAGTCTTCTGGTCGTTGTTGCGATTGGTTTTTGGCATCTTTGTGGCGGTTGTTTCTACTCGAAACGAAAGTCGATGGTGTCCATCCCTCCTTAGATCCGACAGTGTTGAAGTAACTGCTAAAGTCAGCGCAAAGTCCTGAAAAAAGATCTGTGTACTAACCCTGCGCTCCATCCGCCGGTAAATGCGCCATGAAGGCGTTTTCGACCTCTCTCGTCCCTCACCTCCTGCTTCCATACTGGGACGAAGGAGCCATCATCTCGAGCGTCAGGGTCATCGGGCAGAGGAGTGCCGAAAGTTGCAAAGGGTGCATGGAGATCGGCTTCGTAGGTCGCACGGGAGCGTTTATATGACATGAGATTGGGACGTCGGCGTGTCGCGTAGTTTCCTTAAAAGCATTGAATGCTAGTACTTGATGTCATAACATGTGGAGAGCGAGAAGATCTTGAATATTGTTAGAGAATTTGCGATGACGATAGAAGCTGAGGCGTCGCGAAGCTACTAACCTTACAATTGGAGTCGCGACGTCAAATTGGGCTTATCGATAAGAAACAGAGTTGCGGCTTCTCCCATGGGCCCTGGCGTCAGACTTCGTTCACCACCCCTTTTAGATTGTGACAGGGGGCATATCAAAAGTTGGAGAACTTCGGTCTAACTGAGATTCTTCAGCGTCGGGTACGCAAGTGCACGCGTGTGAAACGTTGTCAATCGAGGACCGTTCCATTTGTGGAAGGACACAATCAGAAGCTCAGCTTTGAAACAGTTTCCAAAAGCTGTTCAACTGTGAACCATGTCATATTCGTTCAGAGACGTCATAGTCCTCCTTTACATCATGGGTTCAAGTGATCCTAAAGCAATACGAAAAAGGCCATTCGTCTCTCCATCTCCCTATGGCATCATGCTTGACTTGCACCTCCCAACTTGGAGACGTGACTCGGTGAGGCATTCTTTGCGTTTGATGGGCTGTTGTTGGTGATTGTCTGAGGAACCCTCGGCTGAAGGTCTTGTCTTGGCATTCCGCCTGAGGACGGTGGCTGGTAGAAGTGATTGCTAGGTGTTAGTGAACACGAGACAAGGATGTGTTACATCATAATGCATCGCATCACACCCAACGCTTCACACAAGCAGCAAGGTCTCATGTACTCGCCCGCCTTGTGGCTGCTTCGATTTTGCTTCTTCTGGCTCTGGAACAACTGTCACATTCCAGCCCAATGATTTCCAAGACACATCTACCGCAAAAAGGAGACGAGATGTGAGCATGACTGCAGAATGTAAGAGAAGAAGCGAAGCCCTCAGCTGTGTCCAGCAAGGCATGAAATTGAGGCTCTCAACTTCTTCTAAATAACGGAGATGTCATAATAAGCTTAGTTGAATTGCATAACCCATTGTAATCAACAGAGATTTCCGCAATTTTCTTGAGCTCCGAGGCCTGATATCCAACCTTGAAACCCCAGCCTCCAACCCCTCGTCTAATCAGCCACGTAAATTTGCAGCACTTTGCGACAGATCCACTCAATAGATCAAAAATGCAGTGCTCTGGCTGGGTAGCTGACGTCGGATTATGATTCTTGGCTTTGTTGTTACTATAAACAGGGAATTTGGCTTGGTAACGGTCAGAGATATCGCGGAGCGAAACAGCCCAAAGTCTACCAATTGCAGCATGTGTAACGGCTTTCGATCGAGACTTTGTTAACCACTAACTCCAATAGAGACCAGTGGCTCCGATAATGTCGTCAAGGTTAGACTATTGACTAGCAAGTGAACAGATCCATTCCTGACAGTCCAGCGAAATGAGAGCGCAGCTCGAGCGAGATATCCCATCTCCACCCAAGGACTGACCGTTGGTGGAAAGATGAAGCTACCTGCGTGCTAAGTGGAAAGTCCCCTGAAACGACTGAGATGCCATGCTGTGCTAGTTGGGTAGCTCAAAGACAGCTGGACGGTGGTGGGTGAAGTCTCGGCAGCTTGCAGCTAGAGACATCCAGGTGTATCCTGGACATCCAAGAGTTTAGAGCCCAAGTTAGTAGATGGGATATGCCGCTGCTGCTGCTGTCCGCCAGGACCAAGTCATTTTTAGCTACAATACCCATTATCCAATCTGAATCTGGTACCTAATAAGCTGCTTCCTTTTTTCACCCGCCCCCCGATTTGGGATTTGACAGACGCTGTGCTGTCTTTCTTACTCGATCTGCTTGTCAAGTTTTGAGATCTTTACTCTCCCATCCTCTTGCATCTGTCTATTTGCATGCATACTTGCGTTGCCTTGCCTTTCATTGCCAGCAGCTACTATATCTCATTCCCATCTCCTTATATCAGGCTCGGATTTACTCTGCTGTAGCACTGTTTGCTGGTTTATATCAAATCCAGACTACGACTACGGCACTTCTCCCTTGTCTTACTTTTATCATTCTTTTGCATATAGCGCAGTTTCGCTTTACATTCGATCTAACTGCTCCAAGCAACTTTTTGTCTGCTGTGTCTGTGTCTGTGACTGAGTCTGAGTCTGAGTCTCGGTCTCGGTCTCTTATGCCATTGCCAGTATCACACCCCCTCGTCATCGCAAATCGCAAGCTGAGAAGAGCCCTCAGCCCATGACAGGAACCAGGTAATCCTGATCTTTTACCTCTCATGTCATACTAGGCCAGCAGAAACACCAAGGGCCTTGCTAGTATTCGACAGCAATTACGACTACGTTACGACTGCGTTGGCATCTGTTACTCCAATCCATTTTCAAGGCCTAATAAGGACTCAGACCGGGTCATCCTCCCTGCCTACCAACTTAGGCATTGATACTACAGCAAGCGAACGACAGCTCACTGCCATTTTGAGCAAACCCCAGAGGAGAAGGGGCCCGTTCAGTTCATCCACATCCCGCCTTTTTACACCGTCTATCTCTCACAACTGCGCTGCGCAGCGCAACACAGCACAGCATAGCATAGCTAGCATTTTAGCTTCGCAACAATGGGAACAAGAACAGCTTCTTCTGCTGTTGCTGATGCATCGCTGAGAGGACCTGGTCGCACTCAGTCTACACGGTCTTCTCGTTCCAGTCGGGCTCCAGCTCCCTCTTTTCCTCCCTCGTCTTCCGCTTCAGCGGCCCCAGCAGCGCCTGCACCCGCCACGCCCACTGGAACAGGTGCCAACTACACCCAATCTCACACCCGCCAGTTATCACACTCACACTCACATTCTCAATCTCGCTCCCAATCCCAATCCCAAGCCTACGCCTCCCGCTCTCAATCCCATTCCCACTCTCACTCCCGCTCTGGTTCAAACGCCGCCAACTCAAATCTCCCCCCTCATCATAACCATCATCAGCGTACTGCCTCATCTTCACGTTCTCACCAGTCGCAACCTGTACCGCAAAATGACTACGAATCCTCACGCTTAGCCGCATCCGCAAACCATCAAAGAAGCTCGAGCAAGGAACGACCACCCCCGGCAAGGGGCCCCGATCCCTCGCGGGCCCATCGACGGAGCTCTTCTCGATCAAAGAACAACCACCACAGCCCTCATCCCGAAATGCCTCCTTCCGCCAACCCTCCCAGTAATGGCGCTGGCAATGGAACTGCTTCTCAGCAGCATGGCCATGCCGACGCGCAACCCCGAACTTCAACATCTAAGCACGCGAGATCACGTACAGTTATCCCAACTCAATCTGGAAAATGGATGCTGGGCAAGACCATTGGCGCCGGCAGCATGGGCAAGGTTAAGCTCGCCCGAAAGGAGGATGGCAGCGAACAGGTGTGTTTTGGATTTATCTTTTTGTTTGATGTCGCCTATTTCCGCGCATTGTTTCATCATTCGGTTATTCGCATTCATCCATCCATCTGCCCCTCATGCCTAGGCCGCGATGATGCTTATCAAGCTTTAAATTCCCACGATACTAATCCCACCTCACCAGGTCGCCTGCAAAATTATTCCTCGTGGCTCAACCGACGATGGTCACCAATCTCGTGCCGACAAGGAACGCGCCGATCAATCCAAGGAAATCCGAACTGCCCGTGAAGCGGCTATCAGCACCCTCCTGAATCACCCCCACATCTGTGCCCTTCACGATGTGGTTCGTACCAACCACCATTGGTATATGCTTTTCGAATACGTCAACGGCGGCCAGATGCTTGACTACATCATCTCGCATGGCAAGCTCAAAGAGAAGCAAGCCCGAAAGTTTAGTCGGCAGATCGCAAGTGCTCTGGATTATTTGCATAGAAATAGCATCGTGCACCGAGACCTCAAGATTGAGAACATCCTTATCAGCAAGACGGGCGACATCAAGATTATCGATTTTGGTCTAAGTAACCTCTTTGCTCCGCGTGGCCATCTCAAGACCTTTTGCGGGAGCTTGTACTTTGCTGCTCCCGAATTGCTGCAGGCCAGAGCTTATACTGGCCCAGAAGTAGACGTATGGAGTTTTGGCATTGTTCTATATGTGTTGGTCTGTGGCAAGGTTCCATTCGATGACCAGAGCATGCCCGCGCTCCATGCCAAGATCAAGAGAGGTCTTGTCGATTATCCCGCATGGCTGTCAAGCGGTAGGTCACTCAAGTATTGCTCTTGTACTATCTTCTAACTGAATTGCAGAGTGTAAACACCTTCTATCCCGCATGCTGGTGACGGACCCCAAGCAGCGAGCGACAATGCAGGAGGTGATGACGCATCCATGGATGGCTAAAGGCTTCAACGGTCCCCCGGATAACTACCTGCCCATTCGTGAACCGTTAACGATGCCCCTGGAGCCAGAAGTCATTCTCGCTATGCAAGGTTTTAACTTTGGTACACCCGAAAGTATAAATGCACAACTTACAAAAATAATTGAATCAGAGGAGTATCAGCGCGCCGTTAAGCTCTA
The DNA here is from genome assembly GCA_013755755.1 of Fusarium sp. NRRL 25184. Taxonomy (NCBI): domain Eukaryota; kingdom Fungi; phylum Ascomycota; class Sordariomycetes; order Hypocreales; family Nectriaceae; genus Fusarium; species Fusarium sp. NRRL 25184. The sequence continues at coordinate 10,074 of JABSSZ010000518.1, read as the reverse complement.
TCAACGAGAAAAGGAGCTTCCTCCACCCGCCAAGGATGCCGAAAAGAGGAGGCCATTTGGTTTCGACTTTTACAAGCGTAGGAATTCTGGCAACAGCCGCGATACTTTATCGGCTCCTAGCTCCGAGGCACTGCAGATCGGTAACGATCCTATGAACGCATTTAGTCCTCTTGTATCCATATATTACCTCGTCAAGGAGAAGCAGGATCGCGACCATGCTGATATGGTTCCGCCAGCAGCCGCTCAAACACGTGACAAGGAGAAAGAGAAGGAAAAGGAGAGAGAGAGGGAGAGAGAGAGGGAGAGAGAGAAAGAGCGCGAGCGCGAGCGTGAGCGTGAACGTGAGAAGGACCGGGAGAGAGAAAAGGAGCGTGAGATTCGTGAAAAGGAGAAGGCAAGGGAGGCAGAACCGATGCCCGAGATTATGGCGCCTCAAGCAGCCCATACCAACTCTGCCGCTTATGAGATGCCGGGAGAGAAACCCACTGGTGGACGAAGCAGACCTCGCGCGAGGACACATGGTGAAGACGACATGCCAGAGGTCCCGAAGCCTCCCCCTGCACCACCCGCCGAGCCAAGGGTTGAGCAACTGCAAAAGAAGGAAGGTACCGCAGCTGGTATTCTGCGTAGGTTCAGCACACGCAAGCGTAGGGACCCTGAGCGTCTAGACAAAGACCGATCACATCCTCCTGTGGTGCAAGTCCATTCACCAGCTGAACCTTCTCCCTTGGCACCCCGCAAGAGCTTCAGTATCCGTCGTGGACGTCGCGATAGAGAGGATGCGTCGGATTCACAAATCCGTTCCGCGAGTGGTCAGCAGCATGGTGAACTCCTTAGCCCGCCAATGTCTGCAGGTGGTTCAAGGGAGAATAGACGAGGTGGTGGCCTGGGGCGGTCGACTAGTGTCAACTCGGCTGACCTGAGACGGCGAAAAGACCCCCCAGCGACCAGTGGTTCTGATCAGTCTGTCGCAAATGAAGATTCCTCCAGCACACACCGTGCCCACGGACACTCCCGTTCCGTGAGCCTGAGGGCCAAGTCTATTGGCCATGCTAGGAGGGAAAGCATCCAGCAGCGTCGCATGAGAAGAGAGGCTGCTCAAGAGGCCAATGTGCCTGAAGAAACAGATCAAGAATTAGAGCAGAGTGGTGTATCCACCGACCGACTAGACGACACAGAACTTGCCAAGCCAGTGTTCCTAAAAGGACTTTTCAGCGTATCGACGACATCCGGCAAGTCAGTACCTGCGATTCGAACCGATATCAAGCGAGTGCTGCGGCAGTTAAATGTGGAGTATACAGAGATCAAAGGCGGTTTCAACTGTCGCCATTCGCCCAGTATTGACCTGAACAAGGTACAAGACCCTCCCACGAGTCCCGGCATGACGCCAGGACATAAGCGACGATTCAGTTTTGGTGGCCTTATGCGGGGAGACGATCGTGAGCGTGAGCGGGATGAGTTCCGCGACTCAGAACGACCTCCTACTACACCACGAACGCCAGGACGCTCTGATCGAGATCGCAGCTTTTCCAACTCCGAGACCTCATTCGACAGTATTCCTGGCAAGAATGGGGGTCCATCAAGGCGAATCCCCGGAGAAACGAGCACGCAAGTGCAAAGTGACCTCGGAGGGAGCATGGTGCTGGAGTTTGAGATTTTTATCGTAAAGGTCCCGTTACTCACATTGCACGGCATTCAGTTCAAGCGATTGACAGGCAACACGTGGCAATACAAGAGCATGGCGGACCATATTCTTCGAGAATTGAGGCTATAAGCAATCGTTGAACACTTCTCTAAGAAGAAATTTGCAGCATAGGAGTTTGGTTGAAGCAAGCACTGGGAAGGAGTTGCGTTGTTCGTAGACGTGAAGCATAGCTGGCTACAGAGGGCTCTAAACACGTGGTTGGTTGGTTGTAGAGTTCGATGGCGCTTTTCATTGTTTTAACTTCTAAGCATGGGTCGTCATAAAGAAAATACATGGCGGTAATGATTTATTGTAGCACTTACAGAGAGAGAAAATGAGTAATTGGAGATTTTATGCCAAACATGACCGAGGCTACCTAAACTAACCAAGCTTGACTCTCTTGACTATGACGCTGAAAAATGTGATTGTTACTCAGAGACCCTCGAGTCTCTGGGGACACAGATCGAGCTGCGACAAGGCTTGAGTAGGACAAGGCTGACAATGATTGCTTATGGTGATAGGTTGGCATGGGAAAGCTACCTCCCCGCACTTGCATGGCCATGTAGACTTTTGCGCCATTGTCGCATACAGGGATACTTGTTTGTGGTCCAAGCGTCAAGTCCCAATGCCACAGCCGGTTTTACCTATCAAAGCCTGAGCTCCATAATGAGAAGCAGGCTGACCAATCCCATCACCAGAAGCCGAATCGCTCTTTGCCCCAGTAGCACCCGCGAGCACCACCACAAACCAACCCGCCAAACGATCTCACCTTGCTTGCTTGGGTTTGAACCTCCCACTTACTTACCGTGCCTTATCACCCGACTATACAACAGAGTCCTTCTTGATTGGAATCTACCCGAAAAGAAACGTTAGCAGATATTATACAGTCCTTTCTCCGACAAAATTTAGTTTCCTCACCGATTATTCCCCCTTCACCTAACTATTGGAAGTGTTTCGTGTACCTCCGCATTTGCGCCCTCGATTCATCAACCCGAATTCAAACTCGCTGCGCCAAACGATCGACCGACACTTCAGCCAAGATTACATCGTTAACGAAGAAGAGTACTGCTCGACTTGCAAGTCATAGAGCCATAACCTCCGTTCCGAACTCCGTCGAACAAGAAAAGATACGCCCAACATGATGCCAGCGGCGCACGTCTACGGACACCACCAATTCAACCCTCAGGGAGGAGACTCGGCTTGGATGCACCAGCAACCTGGCGCGCACCACGCCCATACCCAGCAACAGCAACAGCAGGTGGCCGCTGCAGCCGCCGCCGCCGTTCAGCAGCAGCAGCAGCAGCACTTTAACCGTCTTGCTGGCGCGGGTCAACTCCCCGGCCACAGTCAGGATGCCGATCACAGCAATGTCTCGGAGGACAACCGGCGTACCATGGCCTTCATAGCCGATCTTCTCAACGAGAACACTCGGGAGGCTGCTTTGTTGGAACTTAGTAAAAAGCGCGAGCAGGTCCCCGAGTTGGCTCTCATATTGTGGCATTCATTCGGTACGTGCCCAAACCGTGTTGTCTTGGGCTACCAAGCCTGCCTGTAGCTGGAAGAAGCCAGCTAACATGTCTCTCAGGTGTCATGACCTCTCTCCTCCAAGAGATCATTTCAGTTTATACTCTTCTTAACCCATCCCAGCTAACTGCAGCTGCTTCAAACAGAGTGTGCAATGCCCTTGCCCTCCTCCAGTGCGTAGCTTCTCACAATGACACAAGGACCCTGTTCCTCAATGGTGCGTATATCTTAGCTCAAATCGAGTTGTCACATGGCTCACAGTCTATATATAGCACACATTCCTCTGTTCCTCTACCCCTTTCTTAACACCACTTCCAAATCTCGGCCTTTCGAGTACCTCCGGCTCACGAGCCTGGGTGTCATCGGTGCGCTCGTCAAGAATGATTCATCTGAAGTCATCAACTTCCTCTTGACCACGGAGATCATTCCTCTCTGCTTGCGCATCATGGAGACAGGTTCGGAACTTAGCAAGACCGTAGCCATCTTCATCGTTCAGAAGATCCTTTTGGACGACAACGGTCTTAACTACATCTGTGCTACATACGAGCGTTTCTATGCAGTTGGCACTGTCCTTAGCAACATGGTTGCTCAACTTGTAGAATCACAAACCGCTCGCCTCCTCAAGCACGTTGTCAGGTGCTTCCTTCGGTGAGTTAAACACATGTCTACCTTGTTGTCCATGCTCTAATCGATAATCACTTAGGTTGAGTGACAACGCTCGCGCTCGTGAGGCTCTGCGACAGTGCCTTCCTGAGCCACTCCGCGATGCTACTTTCTCATCCGTTCTCCGCGATGACGCAGCTACGAAGAGATGCCTTGCCCAGCTGCTTATCAACTTATCGGACAACAACCCGGAATCTAACTCTGGCGGTGTGTCCGGCATGTAAGAGCAGAGAGATTAATATCGGGAAGGCTACTCAGCCTCCCGTTGTGACAATACATACCCCTTGTGCATTGATACGGCGATTCATGAAGGACGGACAATTTTTATTTTTATGATATTCTGGGAAAAGCGAAGGGATCAAAAGCATATTGCATCGTTGATACCCGCAACCCCTCCGGCTCGAAGCGCCGAGAGAAGTCCAGAGCTCCAGCAGAGCCACTGGACCGACTTCTCTTCCAACGCCGCTGACGGTTATGGGACTTGCATTCTGTTTCACATACCTCGAAACTGGGTAAAGAGGCTTCTATCGATCTGCCGCAGATCAGTAAGGCATAGCGCATCGTTCTTCTTACATAGCCTTTCCATCTATCATCTTGGCCGCTCAACGACCGAGCTTGAGACGGATAGGAACGACACTTTTGAAACGGGCTCAGTCTAAATATACGAAGGAAGATCTATGGGTGGTTACTAAGGGGGGTTTATGTAACAGGTATAAGGATAGTTAGCTGACTGCAGGCTGGGGAAGCGCTGGATAGACTTGGGCGGAGGCACATGGAAGTCTTTAACATGCCTGGTTTGGTGGTGTTTTGGCGTTGGATGGTGCATCAGAGACACGGTGTTGGTCAGGTTAAGGGGTGTATATTGTAAGAATTGCAGCTTTATAAAAGACGTGTTCAAAGTTGGTATCGGTGATGCTTGGGAGAAAATACTGAGCATAAATCATCGAGGCAAACCGTCATCATCTGTGGTTCAAACCAGCACAGTGGAGTCACGAGTATCAAGCTAAAAGAAGATATCTATAATGCCAGCAGTACTTGGAGGTCGTAGTCCATGAGACGCCATGACCTGTGGCCATAGGCCTTCAAAGTCCTTGGGGTTTGTTTCATATTTTGTATGAAAGGATTCCATTGAAATATCCAGCCAGATTCTTTTAGTTGCAAGTATCCATCGAGTCAGATCACAGAAAGCGAAAGTGCCATGAGGAATTGATTGCCAATATTGAGAGAGAACTAAACAAGATATGGAGACAGAGAGAACTCTGGTCCCGATACAATGCTTTTGTGTATTCAAATTCCGATCATGGTGAGTGACACACAAAAGGTGAAGGTATCTAATACAATTACAAAAGACCGCAGAACAGCCTCTTCCATGCAGGGCGAGGGTTAGACCGCTGCTCAAGAGCATGCTTCTTGAGATCACCATCATCGTCACTATCGTTGTCGTCCTTCTTAACAGCAGCAATCCAGTTGACAAAGAGCTTGAAGTCTCCATCCTGCTTATCAAAGAAGCTATTCAACGTTAGCAACTAATCTCCATCAAATCACACACAACGGGCTTGGCTTACCTTCGTGCCATGAGAGATATTCTCTTGATATCATTCAACTTCAATGGCTTAGGATCCTCAACTTCCCTCCCACGATACGTCGCCTTGAACTCATCCCACTTGATGGAAATCTCACCTCCATTCTCGGGGGCCTTGAAGTCGTACTCCCAGCTCACACCAGCCTCATCTCTCCCGTCCTCCCTCTTTCCGGGGATGGTGTCCTTGACGTTGAGCGTGAAAGTCTGATCCGAGCTGTCCCCGCCGAGAGAGAGCTTTATGCCCTCTGTGCAGGAGAGATCAAGGGCCAGGTCGCCGACTGTGCGCTGCGAAGCAAAGCCAGCGCCACCGAGGGTCTTGGTGTCAAGATGGCCGTAGAATTTGGCTTGCGTGGGGTGAGTGTAGAGGTGTGAGATGCTGGAGCCGCCGCGGACGCGATCGTCTGAGGCGGTCCAGAGACTACTGTCCCAAGCCCTAGAGAGTGTTAGCTTGCTTGTCTTTGGGTGAGATATTGATACGTACTTGGGGCCACCGAAGATGTATTGCAGGCTGTTTGACATTTTTAATTTATTTTCACTGTCAATTGAAGAAAATGAAGTGAATTGAGAGAATTGAGATGCCTGGTAATTTGGTACGAACGGATGCTTAAATGGATGACATAATTGAGTTTACTTGTACTACGACGTCAAGTCGGCAGTTGAGATGCTTACGTACAACAGTCAATCAAGCTTCAATATCCCTTGTAAACACAGTCCTTTCTCAAACATGATGCTCAATTCATATTTACATCTGAATAAGAAAATATCGTCTTGTTTAGATACTCAGACTCGAGATACGTCATAAAAACATAAACCTCAAAGATGGCTTTTAATAGTCTTTAGCCAATCTCTCTCGTCCCGTCCGCACGGACATGACATGGAATGACATGACGGCCGTGGTAGATGAAAATGGAAACAAGGTTCACACCTCAGAAGCATAAGTAACCAACGTTGGATAATTAACAACGGTATCATCATGTGTTGGTCCAGGCGCTGTTGACAGACCGTCTTTGGGTCGTGAGTTAGAGATCATGTCTAGCCCAGAATCGAATAGCGGCAGATCGAGTCCAGGCCTGTCTATGATGTTGAGCTGGTAAAGTCAATTCAGGTCAGTCAGTATCGAGATATCCACTTGAATGATGGACTGTACTGCAGTTGTTACTTGGCTGATCGTTACAGAAACTTGCTTTTGGTGTTCTGCCTTTTCTGGTGATTTGCCTACAATAATTTGGGGGCTGTTGTTTGATCTGCAGCGTCAAGGTTGGTAAATGAATGCATATTTCAATACTTGTCTACTGCCTGCCTACAGCTGAGATGATATGCCATGCCTTTTACACGCAGACTCTCACCCTTTCTTTTCCGTGTCCCTTTTCCTTTTCAATCCCCCTCTCATTTATCATGTCTCTTCTCGCTCCTAATCATCCGCTACTCCCGGTAACAGTATCATCCGCCACTAGACTAGCAGACGAGGGTCCAAATCCTCCCAGAACTGGAACAGGACTCCCAAGAAACCGGCGTCAATCTTGGCCCGAGTCTGATTTCCTCTTTGTTATCCGTAGCCGTAGGAGCCGGCAGGACCACGTACGTCGGTACCGAAGAGGCCAGGCCATGCACACACAGAGAGACGCCCAATAGCACGACGGATATAATGCCAACTTGTAACACAACAAAACGCCCGGATTTGCCCATGCAACCCTCCTTGGCACGTGGAGGTAGGACTCGGACTCGGACTCAGAAAAGGTCTCCCAAATCCCAATCCCAATCCCATTCCCAAAATACTTCATCACACACATCCACACCCTAGCACTCCGGTCTGTTAGTGGTAACCGCCGACCGAGCAACAGCTCACTCACTCACTCACTCACATACCGGTCAAGTCAGGTCAGGTCACATAGCGCATAAAAGTCCCCGTAGCATATGAAAGAAAAGAGGGAGGGGACATAACACGCAATGCAATACGGCAAATGACACCCAACAGACAAAGACAGTAGACGAGGCTCTGAGGCGCAGGTTCTGGATTCCGCCTCAGTCGTTTAGCTCAACTTGCACATGCACATGGAACATGGAGCTGAAGGGCCCCCTCTCAAGCCATCGACTGACTACGGCACAATACCCGAGGCTCTATCTATTCAGCTCCGTCTGTCTACGCGAGCAGATAATAAACGAGGTAAACGATAACACAAAAACAGCAATTGAGCTACGTACACTACGCTACCAACCTGCATGTATATCCCTTGATCTTGATCTTCACAGGGGAGGTCAGCCAGCCTCATTCATTCATTATCTAGACTAGACTAGACTCACACATCAGTCCTAAATCCATGAGCTACTTTCATCACATCACTATCATTATGAAACACAGCCAGCTCATAATTCGTACACTTCACTTCACTCCACTTCAGTCAAGTACAGTGCGTTATGCACATTTCATCATCTAATTTGTTTCCATGGCTCAAGATATCTATTCAACCAACACTAACAAGAGTGTAAGTGGCCAAGGTCTCTCGACCCCGCAGCCGCCACCTTTGTTGCATGTCTGCCTCCTTGCCTGCTTTCAACCTTTGCCAATCCAGTTCAGTGTCTGTCCAATATACATTCGGATTCATACAAGCGCATGCCGTATGCCGTATGCATTCCCAAAACGCCTCACTTGTCATCTTTTCCATCGCCATTCCAAATAAGCAATTCGTCCGTGCATCTTGCAGCCGTTACAGAAACCACATGGTCGAGCGCTTCGACCCTGTGTACATAAAACGAATGCAGACGAGTAAACATCCTCTCGCCTGTGACATAGATACCCTTGCCAGTACCAAAAGAAGTGAACAGTGTGGAGTGTGAAAGTGTTCAAAATATCAAAACCCGCCATGCTATGCCTCGTAGGGCTCATTTCAAACGCCTAACCCAAAATCTCAAATTTGGCTGTGATTCTTTCTTTCTTTCTCTCATTCATGCCAGCTGCCCTATTGGTGCTGGATTAGACCAGGCGAGCCAGGCATTGACAGAGGCGTGGCAGGGTAGTCGAAGCCAGCCTCTGAGCAGTTGGCAGAGTGGTCGAAAGAATGCGACAGCGGAGGAGTCTGCGAGCCCCATCAGCAACGTGGATCTCGTACAACCCCACGGGGCGTTTGACTGGCGTGACTCACATGAGGGTTGGACTGTTCGTATGGGCTACCAGAGTTGAAGTCCATGGGGGGCATGTAACCGTAGGTCATGTAAGGAGTGAGTCCGTCGTCACTAGGGTACGTCTCCCGCTTGATGGCATCGCTAAAGTGTGTCATGGAGGGAAGTGTCATGGGCACTGTAGACGCTGTCATGTAGTTGGGGTAGGCATCAGCGGTTGTGATGGCTGGATATGACTGAGTAGAACCGTAGGGTGCGAGGAGGATCTCATCGGGAGCAGGGTATGTTGAGTATGTGAACTGAGGAGGGCTGTCTGAGCGAGCTCGGTCGTCGTAGGTGCCGGAGAAGAAAAGCTCATCAGTAGGCTCCATGGGAGGAGTGAACTGGCCCTGTGAGGCAACAGACTTGCTGGGAGCTCCGGATTGCGATTTTTGAGACTTGGGTGCGGAGGGGGATCGCTTCGACTTGGTAGGCTTCTGTGGCTGCTTGTCGGACTCGGCATCGTCAGAAGAACCAGCACGGCGCTCAAGGTCTTCAATACGGCGCTTAAGCTTCTTGCCTGAAAAGGACTGTTAGTTCTATAAAACAGCTTGTGAGGCTCTAGAGTGAATCTAGAGTCCATCAGACTCAACATACGGTAGTTGCGTTGAGCAATGCGGTTCTGTATTCTTCGGCGCTCAGCAAGGTCAGAGATCTTGGTCCAGTCCTCATCGGGGTTGGCAGAAGCACTGAAAGCACTGCTTGTTCCCGAGTATTGTCTGGGAGGTGGAGGAGCTGCCGCGTAGGCGTAGGCGGGTTGTGTCATAAACATGGACATTATGAAGTTGTTATATGTTTGAGTGTGGGGTTGCTTGTAGCTAGCTGAGAATTGTAACCGTCGATTTTGTAACGACGAAGCTCTAGATGGCCCAAAGCAAGACTGGGAGAGTTGGTTTCTTCTCAATTGTTTCCTGTATCTGTCTGTCCTCTTGTGTCTGTCTTTATATCCAAACGAACTGAGAGGCTATGATGGTCAAGGCGAGGTGGTGAGTTGCTTGAGGTGGGTGTGGTGGTAGTGGGTATATAAGTATATATGAGTGCAAGATGAGAATGATCAAGAAGATCAGAAGCTACTTGAAGCTGAATCTGTTGATGAACTTGGAGATAGATGGAGAGCAAGACGGTTGGTGAGGGGGAAGAGGCTGTATATTAAATAAATGTCCCCAAAGCTGCGCGGAGCAGGCATGGCATAACGGAAAGACCCAAGGACGTGAGTGAGTGACGAGTGAATGGAAGGGACCCTACAAGGGCAGGGGCGTGTGAGGTGTGTGCCTACCTTACCTTGCCTTACGGGTACCTACTGTACTGTACTGTACCCATGAGGGGGTATCCAGCGCTGGACATTGCCTTGCCCTGCGCTGTGCTGCGCTGTGCTGCGCTTTGCTCTGTCACTGTCTCTTTGATCAATCTGCAGTGTACAGTAGGTAGAATTGAATACACGCCTCCCCGCCCCCTACCCCCGCCC
>JABSSZ010000517.1:0-44004 GCA_013755755.1 Fusarium sp. NRRL 25184 | reverse complement strand
GTTTTGGGGGCAGCCGATGTTTAATTGACTTTTAGAGCCGGGGACGACGACGGGGAAGGCGGAACTCCAAGATGGGAATGGATACAAGGTAATTATTGGAAATGGGAAGGGGGAATGGAAATGGGACTCGTGCTTGCCCAGTTAGAGGACGAATAGGAAAAATTGAAACATAGAAACGGCCTGTGGATCGATGCTAGGAACTCTGTAAGTGGGTGAGATGTGTAAGACTTGGCGATTAGTAGAGTGAGAATGGTGGTTGTATGTATGTGTGGATAAACGGATACGTGTGTGCGTGGCACCACCGAGTCGGGTCAAATCCTCGCCTTCGAAGAGGGTGTGAAACATGAGATTAGGGACTGGAGTGAGAGTTGAGGATGGTCCGATTGAGAGTCCACAATGTGTGTAAGGGCGATGCTGAGTCTGAGATGGTTGAGGAGGACCTCGGCATCTAGTTTACAATTTGGTCTTTATTATCATCCATTGTTTTCGAAACATAATTACCGACTGGCAAAAACAAAGCATCAAGTATTTGCACTAAACAGCTAAGCATTGCTTGCCATTTGATTTGGAATACGCACCCGGGTACTGCTTTGCTTGGCTGGGCATTGCTGCGTATCTTATGTACACAGCCATCACACAAACTGCATGTCAGCCGAGCATCGCCAGCAGATCAGCACAGCACTAGGGTCAGGTCCCAAGTTGGCTAGTTGGCCCCCCCGGAGTTCAGGGACTTGATTGACACCAACAATTGCCAAGACTGGAAGGGTTAAACGCTTACCGTCATCGGGTCCATCGTCCAACAACGATCCTATTGGCATGGTACAACAACAGCTCACACACCAGGAATCGCAACAAGCAAGATCACTGTTTTCAGATAGCGATGCTGGCGACACGATACAGTAAGTAGATCACCTGAATCAAGGCTTGCAGCAGACGGACGGTATCCTGATCGACACCTCACCAACCAAGGCAGACTCCCCAGAAGAGATGGCAATCATGTCTGCTACTAACCCGGCGCGGCATCTGTCCCGAATTTGGCAACGTTGCGGCACTCTGTTCCGTTTCGGTTCCAAGATAACTTGCCTGATCCTGTTGGGGATGGTCAAAGTTAGATGTTGGAGGTTTGATGGTCCGGTCCCTATGACGACTTGGTGATGTTTCCCTGATTCAGGACCAATCCCGCCAAGACTCCGTTTCAAGGGCTCATTGATTCCAAGTTGCTCGTCGCTAACGTCAGGTCTTGATGTCAGGACTCATTTTGACTTTTTCTTTAGTTGGCCATCTCCCCATACATGCAGACAACACCAGACTTGTGGTGATAATCTCTAGTGGTTCAGAATTTCAGAGCCAATGTCCGGGATATCCGAAATGGTGGATCGATCTCTCAGAACATGCCTTCTCCCTTGAGAGGACCCGAAACGCCGAACCGGCCTTCAGTCGGTGCTGCCAGTGACCCACTAACACCCGGCCGATTTCAAGTCCCGGGCTTTGATTGCACCCGACGCCGATGGTGACATGATTCAAGCAATTGTAATTGGGCAGACTAAGACCTTCAAGCTTTTTCTCAGCTTACTGTTATGGGATTCTTTTAGGAGAGATGGGCTAGATACACTAGAGATGGGCTAAATACAAATGTAAAAATTGTTCCCATGACTCAGGCGAGACAACACCGTGGCTTATCTCATTGCAGTCAACACCCAGCTTGCATACCTACCTACCTTACCTCAGGGAGGCCAGAAAGCTTAGGCGCTTAACCCTAAGCCATAGAAATATTTAGTCAAGTTTGCCTAAACTTATATGACGCTTTGGTGAGTTTATTTTGGCACCCTCTTCCAGAGTCTCAAGCTTCCTTGCTCCATAGGGCTTACCTAGATATATATCATGAAGTGCCTCTTAAAGACTCAACTGAGGACTGACAAAATCATGCATGGCATAATAAGTTCCAGCGTGCCATTAGACTAACCTCAAAGTGCCTACCTTATGCTGCCTCGGAAGACATATGTCTCTCCCCTCACGTTTTTCTGTGGAATACGGTAACTTATGCCACCTTGGCTGGAATCTGTAGTTACCCGAAACATGTTTCAATACTCCAAAGACCAGATCAGACTAGGGTAACGCTTACCAGCATGCCAGCGACGGTTGATGGAGTGTCTGGTTTGTCTGTTGCGGTTTTGCTTCTGATTGGACACTTGATACTATATCCTTGGCTCATCGTCCCATCGATACCAAACAACCTGGACAAACAGCCTTTAATATCTTGCAATCGGCTACCTTGATTCTCCTCTATCTGTTCTGTCCAACTCAGCCTGACCATGTATATTCGAGAAAAGTTTCGACGCCTCATGCAGGCTCGCGCGTCCATCTGGCATTGATTGGTACCTTCTTTGAGTAGGACATGTTCTCGAACCCTCAGTAAAAGTCTTTTAACACTCATATTGTGTTCTATTTGGGTTAGATAGTACCAGTTAAGGTGTTTGGGTACTGAATGACACAGAGCTGCTGGTTCATTCTACGAGTGACACTGGTCACTACCTATCCGCACCTGCCTACGGATGTCAGTGAGTATTGGTAACTCCCAAACGATTCATCGCACTTGCACTCCCAACAGTCTCTATCAACAACGACACGTGCTAATATGGCGATGGCATTCACGAGGCTCGTTTAGTGCTTGGCTTTCTTGTTGCTTCCTTGCCCAATTCCATTACCACACATCACTCGTTCACTCTCATTTTTGGAACCTGGATTGTCATGTTACAATTTTGGAGCCTTTCAAACATCCAAATCGTCCGAATTCTTTTTGTAAAGTTGAAGCATATTCTGTACTCCCTTTCCTTGGAGCTCTATTCGTCTCCATAGTATCAAGTCTCATCATGATTGCCTTCTTTGTTGATTGGGATCTCTGGCAAGAAATGACTTTCGTACGTATATCCATGCATGGATAATTTGACTTCATATTCCTCTTCAGGGACACCTGTGAATGGTAGTGTCAAGTACTAACTGCAAGTCATAGGTTCTTGGGTGCTGCATAGTTCTTGTTTTCGCCATGGGGCTTGTGAAACTATGGTGGTCTAACCGAGCCATACGCCGCCTTGAGATTATTGACGAGGAGAAGCGCGCACGAATCTCCCTCATGTCACGCTGCGGTATTGAAAACATGAGAGCTCCCGAGATTCCTTTCGGTGTTCGTGCTATTCTGAGCGGCGTCGAGGTGGAGGGCATCTGGATCTCGAGGCCTAATTCGCCTGGGCCATGCCAACTCACACCAGTAGCAACCCAAGTTGGTCGACGCATTAGGATATCCAAGGGAAAGGGAAAAATGATAGACATAGGGTCATCAGAATGTCTATCAGACACACTCGACTCCGAAACGACGCCAAGTTACCCAACATCTACAAAGACATCTCAGCAGGATGGCATTATTTCGACAGAGGGCATCCATAGCCGGCAAGAACATGTCGATTCAGCTAATTCAATGACGAAGACCCAAGCTGACTCGATTGTCCGACGGAATTCACAGATAAACTGCAACCACACCGGTTCTAGATCATCCAGCAGTTGCAACGATGACTTCATCACGCCAGAACAAACACCACCGGGATCTACCGTGAGCCAGACAGAAGCTTTCGACAAGGGGAAACGACACTCTGTATCCGATACCATCCTCAGTATAGAGCAGCTGAATGCCTTGCCACACATGAGAAAGCTGTCGATGGGAAGCGTGGCAATGCCAAGCGGGCACCCCAGAGTTCTCAGATCAGAGAAAAGGCGATTGACATCGGAATCGTCGAGCAGTTAGCAAATCATCACGAATTCTTGCAAGTACCCAATTGCTTTGATTGCCATTGAAGTGTTATCCAGTTGTTGCTTTAAATCTGTCGGGGCTCCGCCGTAAATCCGTCGGCTTGTTCCCGCGGGATCTGGGGTCTTGGAACGACATCGGTAGCCAGATCTAAGTGCCATCACATCATTGAACTCTGGAGAACCAGTACCCAATGATCTAGTAACGCGGGGAAGATCATTGGCTAATCGTATAAAATATTTCCAAGATATCTCCGACACCTATTGATTCCTTTACTCCCTCAAAATTAGCTGCTTGTCTTATTGAGGATACCTGAACACCAACGACAGTTTGTCCAGGCACCTCGAGCTGTTCAAGAGTAACACCAAAAATGGCATCTCAGACTATTCATGATATTGCAACGAAAGGCTTTGATGACGCCCAGTCTTATGACGCACACCGGCCCTCTTACCCCCCTGCTGCTGTCGCCAGTCTTCTGGGCCATCTCGGTCTCGAGGGTAAATCTGGCGGCCGTGTCTTAGACCTGGCAGCTGGTACTGGCAAGTTCACTGAACTTCTGTCTGCCAGGCCGGAAGGGTACGAAATTATTGCCGTTGAGCCGTTGGACTCGATGAGAAATACTCTTGCTGCCAAGAAACTCTCCAAAGTGGACGTTAGCCCAGGTACGGCAGCTGAAATGAAGGACGTGGAAGATGGATGGGCAGATGGATGCATTGTGGCTCAGGTAAGCTAGATGCCTTGTCTGGAGAGAGCACTAGTTAGCTAGAATCAGACTGACATTCGAAGGCATTTCACTGGTAAGTCGCTCCTCATAGGACTAACAATAGGCCCTAACTAAGTCCAAGGTTTGCCAGAGAGGAGTCCCTCAAGGAGATACATCGGGTGCTCAAACCTGGGGCTAAACTGGGATTGATTTGGAATGCCGAAGAATGTAATTACGTGCCAGTTGCCTTTCGTCGCTTTCAGAGAGACTGACTATAGCCTCAAGATAATCGCCCCGAGAGCTGGCCAGCCTCAACAAAGTGGGAGCAGCAGCTTAGCGAGCTCAACTTTAACGAAAAGGCGGACAATGAGCCTCGTTTCCGACACTTGCTGTGGAAGAAAGTATTCGAACGCCAAGCCGAGGCTGAGAAGCCATTCTTCTCCACGCCCATCGAGACTGAAAAAATCACATGGTCGATTTGGTTGACCCCTGATGCTTTATGGGACAGATTCGATACACTTAGCTGGAACAAGCTTCGGCAAGGGGAGGCGCGTCGACTATTTAGAGAGAAGTTCGACAAGATCATCAAGGAGGGCGATGCCACGTTGAATGAGAACGGTGAGGTTGAGCTTCATGGGTGCACTTTCTTTGTCTGGACGTTACGTTTGGATGGTCCAGAGTGAAGAGGATGTGAAGATTAGTTTTATCATAAATCTACATGTAGAGGCCGAGCCGTTTTTGATTGTTTATGAACAATCATGAGTCTGCTGAAATATACATGACTTTCAACTTCGATTAGCAAGATATCTCCCCATAACAAAGCGACACTCACCATTGTTTCCTCTTACAAAGGCGTCACCGTATTCCCTGCGTTTCTGGCCATTGACATACTCGGCTGTCTTTTCCAGGGCAATGTTCATGTAGCCATCCACAGATTGAAGTTCGCCTATGAGTATTAGCTCCATCCTATCTACTGTATCGTCGCATATGAGGCGCTCAGCTGCATCGTCAAATCGATGAGCGAAGATATCAAGACTCACCCTTGTAGACAACGCCAGAGTTGAGCTTGACAGTAACAGGGTTGCCGATGATGTCACTGAGGAAGCTTGAAGGGTCTTTTCCCTCACCCTGAGAGATAGCGCCGTTCTCCATTGTGAAGATTGGGGTGGTGTTTGGAGGTTGGCTGTTTGAGAGGTTGAAGGTGTCTGTCGTTGGTGGTTTACGATAATGGATCTTGGATAGAGCTTGTGGAGCTGTTTGGGTCTAGTCTGAAAGATTGATGCCTTGCCGTGCTGTTAAGGCTGGAGTCTTTTCGCACTGTGGGGCATCACGCCTGCTGTGAAGTCGCCTAACATCCCGTTACAGCGGCACTTAGCGGGGGTATTTTTAGAGGGCCAAGTCTCTATTTCCTGCCCAGGCAACCTCCATCCCACCACCTCCAGGCGCGTAAAGTGTAAAGTGCGGTTCGAGCCTTTCAATAAAAGACCCTTCCAACCTCCAGCTTCATTGTTCTTGATTACTTTTAGACCCGACGGATTGTCTTGTATCGCTTTGTGCGCGCCTGTCGCTTTATTACTCTACAAATTTGAGCGAACAACTGACGCCTTGCTATCATCAAAATTTCGTGCGAGCTAATCAGAGGCTCTTCGCCAATATGAAGAAACTCCCCTTTAAACCCACCGCGCTGCGCAAGGCCGCGCCAAAACCAAAACCAACACAGTCCGAGGATTCCAAGGACAGCGACGACGATGGCCTTTCTCTGTTCCGCCGCTCAAAGGAGATGGCGCCTATCATGGCAGCTGATCAACAAAGGCGTTGGAGGAGACATAGAGAAGCTGAGCAGGAAGCTGAGCGCAAACGACTTGAGGCCATTGGGGAGAAACGATCGCGAGAAGACTCCCCAGATAGCGATGGGCTCACCAATGAGGCCCCTGGCGCGAAGGTCAGCGACGGTCTACCTTCCTTGCCTGGACGAGTAGAGGGGACTCCTGTTACCGATCAGCCGCTGACACAGGACGGAGCGGATCGCACTAGGTATGCTTGCTAACCAGATCGCCTAACATCGTGTTCTGATCCCTTTAGTGAACTTGTCACTCCTCCTCCGTCAAAACGGTCAAGGCTTGACTCAAGCTCAGCCCAGAAGCCTATACTTAGTTCGCAACTCGACATAGACGAAGACCCTTTCCCAGATGCATCGCCAACTCGAAGATTGGGGCCGATTCGTAACCCCCCTACTCCAAGTCGAAACCCGAAGACAGAAGGATCCAAACCACAGGCCAAACCAAGTACAGATCCCATAACGATTGACTCGGATTCGGAATCCGACTCAGAACCTCCCAAGCCCAAGACCGACCTGTCGTCGAAGACGAGAAGTAGCAATATCGAACTTGCGGAGCGGACCTTCAAGCCTTCTAAGGAACCAAGCCCACCATCAGTGGAGGAGGATGAGTTCGCAGAGTACATTCGCAAAGCCGAAGAGAAGCGCGCCCGCCAACAGGCTCTTCAGGCTAACAAGTCTGAGGAGCAGTCCAAGGAGGCCTTTAACATTTTCATCACCAGCACGATACCTCATACTGTACCCCTGCAAGTGAGGTTTTCATTTAACAAACCTCTTCGCATAGTTCGAGATGCGTGGGTCAAACACCAAATGAATAAGGGTGTTTCCATACAAGCAGACGATGTGACTCTCACCTGGAACAACAAGAAAGTATACAACACTTCCACCCTAATTGGCCTGGGCATTCGCCCAATCGGCAATGGACGTGCTGTGAGCGACAGCCAAGGGTCCGCAGGCTTCAGAGAGAACATGACTTCGATAAACGTGCAAGCCTGGAATCCGGAACTCTTTCAGAAGATGGAGCAGGAGCAGGAACTCCAGCGGAAGCGCGACGCTGGTGAGCTTTCTGACGAGGAAGAGGAGAAGCCGGCCGAGAGAATCAGGTTCGTGATCATGCTCAAAGGACGGGATGTTGAGCCGCTGGCTTGCAAGATCCTCCCTGAGACGACCGTGGAAACGCTCATCTCCTACTTCCGTCAACAGCGTAATGTTGGTTCAGACAAGCAGGTATCTCTTTGGTGGGATGGCGAGCGGCTCGAGGAGCACGTGGAGATGAAGGATGCCGAGATCGAGGCTCAAGATACAATCGAAGTGCATATTGACTAAAGCGAGCTCAGTCGCAGCACGATTTTCCCCTATTTTTGGAATGATAGGTTATTGCAGGTGGAGGCGGACGACGGCGCTGAAGGATATGATATGATACCCAGGGGAACCCCTTTTGAGACTTAGCTATAATGATTTCACCACGAATTGACATTACTCTTTCGTTACTCATTTGTTACGCTTCAATAATCAGATTAATATTTGAATGTGGCGCATCTCTTGCCGCCTCTATGTAATTGACCTTGGCTGTCCAGCTGCAAGGCTCTTCCCTATAACGCCTTTATTCAACCAAGCCGAACCGGGCACCCGCTGCCTCGGTGTTAACAAAACCTTGGTCCCAAATAATGCAAGTCTGCCCCTGGATAGTTGTATACATCATTCGCTGCCTGTGTTGTCGGTCCCAGAGACCACAGCTTGGTTTATAGTATCTGGTATCAGCCAACCCCATACTCCATGAATGCTAAAAAACACAGATATTAACATGGGCTATCTGCAGGTTTTCTGCTCCCTCTAAATTCTATCGTGCTGGTTCTGCTCTTAATCGATCAGATGTCGCGTATTGTTAGGGTACGATCGTGGAGAAATGGTACCATTCATTTTTCTGGTCGGAGTTGAAGGATAACCCGTTCCCCGTTGATGGGCTTTCTCGTCTAGATCCTTGGTGTCAGTCAACGTCTCTTTATGCGGCGCATTCGTGGGACGTTGAGAGGGTAGAGGATGGCGATTTTTCCCTCTGCCAGTTACGTTCCGCTTCGTCTGAGCAGCTGATGCAGACCCGTCGGCCTTCTCTTGGCCGATAATATTTTTAGTTGCCTTGAAACTTTTAAGTTGCGCCTCCTTATGTCCACCTGGAGCCTTTCTCTTGCGCCCGCTTTGTTTAGAGGACCCGCGTTGTTTGGAGAGTTGTGCAGGCTGGTCTGTCATAATCTTGCCATCGAAAGATATCGTGGTCTGCATCGTCTTCGCCGGGTTTTTGATCGCTGATATCTTGGGGCTCGCATGAGGTGTTGGTATGCCCTGCATCTGCTTGACCTGCTTCAATTTGGCTGCGCCCTGGTCTTCAGTATGAGAGTGCGTGGAGACGGAGTTGACCGGAATTTCAACAAAGAAATTGAAGTGTTTACGATCCTCTTGGCTCTTGGAGAAGTCTTCCTCGGACACCTCATAATCCTGCCCAATGGTGACATTCCAGGGAGGAAGTGCTGCAGATCGAGCCACGTCATCGCACTTTGACCGGACTACAATATCCCAGCAATTTTTCAGATCGACGCCTTTGGGTTCGTCGTCCACATTGATCCAAATAGCCGTACCATTCTTTCGTCCTCGTGTGACTTGGCACATCTCTCTCACTAGTCTGCGAGTTCCAGGAACTTTGAGTGTCGTTCCAACCACCAATACAGCATCAGGGCGGGCCTTTAGATCAGCGCTTGAAACATTTCCGATGGCGTCCTCGTCTGGGTTGTACTCATTGTAGAGCACAAATCGTGGTCGTAGTCTGCCGATGCCATGGCTTCGCTTCCCAGCATGGGCGGTCCGAACTTCGTCGAGATCTTTACATGTTGGACAAAGCGGGGCCTCTGGGCCGTCGAAAACCTCGCCGTTGAATTCCCGGATATTGTTGCATTTGGTGCAGACCATTTTCTGGAGACCGCCGTGCAGCTGGATTGTAACAGGCCAGGGGCCTTTGGGGTTAAGGGGAACCTCGGTGGCCAGAGGCTTGAGTTGGGTGTCAAGGCAGTCGATATTTTGCGAATAAAGGCGTAATAAGCGGCCTTCTTGAGCCAGGGATGCTAATAGTTCGTGAAATGGTGTAGGTTTAGCAGCTTTCGTCATTGTGGCCATTTCTCTGACCATTGCATGAAAAGATTGAGTTGTGGAATCGTGTTTGTAAACTGAAGCATCGAACAGATGTTTACCAGAGCCCTTGAGGTTATGCTGGGTTTTGACGGTCGCAAATAAGCCAGTGGATGAGCGGAAGTCGGGAATTCCTGCTGAAACCGAAATTCCAGCACCAGCAATGACCACAATCTTCTTTTTCTTGCGCAATGTGTCAATGAGCCTTTTCAACTGGCCACGATCTTCGGCAGTGAGTTCATCTTCGGGCTTCATCAGATCTAGGTACTCGGTAGTACGTTCTTTCGGGGGAGATATACGACGCTTTTTGGCTGGCGGGGGACCTGAAGTGGAATCATCGAGTGGTTTGGCGACAATTTCATCTTCGGATGGAAGGTCACACGTCTTATCTGGAGAGTGCGGGCCCGATGCAGTCGTTGATGGAGATGGATAGCGCTTCGTGGGGTCGGGCATGTCAGGTGACGAAGGCAATGATGGTGTTCTGGAGAGGTTGGAGAGTGGCGACGAGAGTGTTGAGTTTTCTCCGTCAGGGACGAAAGATAGAGGGCTCGAGGGACTCATTTTGCTCCTCTTGTTGAGTATCTATCGAGCGGTAAGAGTCGAGGAGCACCTCCAGAAGAAGGGTGTAGTTTTCCGGAAGGAAGGGCGGGAAAGGCGTGTGCTTGCTCCAATTCTACCTCATCGCGCAAAAGATGGAAAGAGAAGTAGCCGGTTGCTTGTCTTTGTAGTCGAGTCGGGATGAAAGGGCGCAGGGAAGGCACAGATGTAAGTCCAAGCAGTCGATACTCAGTCTCTGAAAGAAAAGAAACGCAGCTGGTCCGGGTATGAAAACACAAGTGAACCAGGGAAAGAGCAAAAGCGAGAGAAAATGTTCAATGTTGAGTGTGATTTGAGTACCTAGGTTTGAGTTGAAAGAGGCAAAACAGAACAAGGCAAAGCAAATCAAAGCCTAAACCGGGGGAAATGACGGAAGAGTTGTTGTAGTTGCAAAATGCACCTCAGACCCAGAAAGCGGGTTTCGGGGGGGGAGGGAGTACCGACTTAGCGTGTAGCAGTGTCTGCAATGCCCTTGTCTCTTAGTTTCTGCTACAGATGCAGGAGGAGCAGCACAACACAAAGTACTGCGCCTGCTCCCGTACTGTTTCTAAGCCAGGGCCCTCGAGTCTCGACTAGCGCTTAAGCCACAGCCACCAATTACTGTACTAATATCAGAAGCGTAGGGGAAAAGAGCGCACCCGCACAGCGGCCAGATTGGATGACAGACGAATCGTGCCAGGTTATACTGGTTTTTGATAGATAAATGGAGTCACGAGAAACTTTGAAGAAGCCGGCTTTTATTAACCTCAAGGTGGGTCAAGTATATAAGGGCTTGTGGTGTGTTCGAGGTTGGTTTGTTGATGTTTACTTTACTGAACAGTCAAGAGCAATTCTGTTCATGGGTTGAAGAGCGGTGACATCAGCTCAGGCTGTATGATCTTATGCCCTGCCCTGTCTTGTCTGTTGTCATTCAACGCTGACCCTTGAAGGTGCCAGGTGATGTGTGGGCCGTGATAGGCTGGAGTATTCTGCAGGCACACGCAACCTGCATGAAAGGCAGAGTGTTAGAACCAATGGATAATTGCCGAGAAATGAATGTTAGTTTATACCTCGAGAGCTCCGGGTTTCTACGGTTAGGAAATTTTTTCAAATACTGAGGTATTATCTGTATTTATTGAGTCTGACAGACTCAGTCCACACGCCAAAATATGAGGCCACCCCTATCCTGACATTGATTGCCCTTACCGAGGGGCTGGTATGATGATTCACTTTAGCTTATTTTGGACTGCATGCAGTGAGCGTGGGAGCTAAACAATGCCCAATGAGCAGCTCCAACTCGCCCTTAGGTCCCTCATTTTCTCTCTCCAGCTGGCATCCAGCACATCATAGCACTGACCATGAATTTACTGGAACTGCTCTTCTCTGTGCTCCTTATACACATACCTCTTTAACTCCTACGCGAGTTTAATTGTTTCGGTTTTAGAGTGATTTCCAAAATCGGCTAAAGCGGTTTTCTTTATGATGTAATTTGCGCCACTGTCTGCCACTCATGTCGAAATCGACCGCCATGTGCCAGTCCGACTATTTGTGAGGCAAATACCAACTTTCTGACGAAGCTGTTTCAACTGCTGTATTCACAAATGTCTCTGACTATAAGTACTTGAAGGTTAAATCTAGACTATGTGTTTCTCCATCATAATGCCTCAGGTCCGTTCCTGAGGTCTTCGGTCATGATGTTATGCTATCCAACGAAATATACTGTGCACTCTCCGCATAAGCCACCTGCAGTCATAAACACGTCGGGTATCTCTTGACTCGTAGTTCATTTATACCTAAATGATTAATTCTTCTGGGCCTAACTAAGCTGGAGTGGCGAGAGTGTATGATAAATGGTTTCGATATGATTGTCATCAGGTAACCCAGTTTGCCTAAATCGCGTGTAGCTGACCAAATGGAGGGCAACACATCCGATATAAGCAATGAAAGCAAACAGAAAATGCATATGTTCTAGAGCATTGATGCATCCAACGCACTCCAAATCAAATCACAGCAGAAGATGCCAAAACTGATTAAATAGGCCACCTTACCTAAGTTTTATTTCCTCCCTTCGTCGGTTGCTAGAGAGACAGTCTACTTGGCTTGGGTCCTGAACCTTGAACCCCACTAACTTCCACAAGTGGGGATGGCACGATTCCGTGCAGAATTACTAGGCGCGATAAGCGCCATATCCTTGTTTCAACTTAGCGCGTATAAATCGACCACCTAATACCGAGGTACTGTAGGTAGATATCTTAGATCACGAAGTGACACAACACGGCATTCCACATCAATGCCAAGTCTTATAAGAAGAGATTCAGTTCAGTGTCAAATAAGCAAAAATTATATAGTACATCAACGTACAATTCATCTCGTCTTAGTTAGATCCCTCGACCGACTCATCAGGTCGAGGCAATCGTGCAGTTCGGACGGGAGTACCAGCCACATCGATCGTCTTTTTCTCCCGTTCACTTCTTGTTCGGTTGATCAGCTCTATGCCAAAAATACCGCTCAAAATACCGCACAGATGCGATGCGATGTCAATCTTCAACTTGACCGTCTTACCAAAGGCAGCAAGTTGAGGCACGCATATGAGCGCCAGGAAAATGATGCCCGGCACACCGTCCTGGGGGAGCCCAAAGAATCTGTAGCCATCAAGACGATGCTCCCAGAAGTATGCGGAGCAAACTCCCAGCGTTGCTGCTGAGGCGCCCAGAGTGGTAACGCCTAACATACCTCGCATAGCATATGTAGCCACACTGCCCACAAAGCCAACCGCACCGCAACCCACATAGAGGGTAAGTAAATTGGCTCGACCAATATCCTCATGTAGTGCGGATCCAACAAGAAAGAGGGGAACCATGTTCATGAGCAAGTGGCTAAAATACTGGTGAGAGAAGGGTGCAGTGAACATGGAAACAGGCTTGACAGCACCGACAGCGATGATCATGTAGCGGTTGAGTAACCTCCACAGAGGAGGGGCCTTCCATGCTGCCCAGACAAGCACATTGGCAGCAACAATGGCTCCCAGCGTCGCATGAGCAGTAGAGATATCGGGGAAGACACGGTACCGGGGAGCAGGCTCTTCATAAACAGTGCTTACAGCAGCTAGGAAGCCAATGACGAGAGCGACGAGAGTAGCGGAGGGGAGAACCCGCTCCCAAGTCTTGAGTTCTACAGGAGCTTCCAGATCAGACTGTGCCTTCTTATAGTATTCAGCAATCTTGGGGTTAGCAATCTGTCTCTCCGCCTTGTGGTCGAGATTAGCCAGAGTGCCAGAGTTTACCTCCCCTTTCGCCTCGGCCGCCTTTCGTGCTTCCGCCTCGAGGGCTTCCTTCGCCTTCCGCTTAGCGACATTCTGAGCTCGGAGTTCGTCAAGTTTGCTATGGCCATAGACGGGGTCTGGTTCATATACTGGAGCGGATGGCTCTTCAGTTTCGGTTTCGGCCTCGTCCTTGTTCTTCTTGGAAGCTTGCTTCGGCTTCTTTGCTGCTTCCTTCTCCGCTTCAAGTTGTGCAAGCTCATCCTCAGCTCGGAGGCCCGCGTTCAGCACTTCATCAACCTTCACTGACTTTCGCAGGTACTCGAGACCCTTGACAATCTGACTCTTTGTGTATGAAGATGTATGGACCGCAAAGGCTGGATCGTCGAGAGTGCCAGCAACCCGACGTCCGTGGAGGATTCGTAGCAGTTGATTCGCTCTCTTCGGATTGATGCCCTTCCCGAACGCTTTCACAACCTCTGCATCGGTTAAGTCCTTGCTTCTGAATTGAAGACCGACCTGGTCTCGGTAGTCTCTCGGCAAGTCCTCATAGTTTCGGATCGTCTTATCGAAGAATATCGTTCGTCGAGTCTCGTATGAGGTATTGCTGTTCCTAAAAATGGTACTTCGACAGTTGGTGGACGGCGGTAGAAGGCCGCTTCGATTCCTTGACGCACAGCTTGAAATCCATCGGGATGGCGCAAACGGCTGGGCCGCAGCGGCTGATGCCCTTGATACTGCTCTTTGAAGAGCAGACCTCAGCAGCACCCTCGAAGAATTGGGGCAGGAGAATAGACTCATTGCGAATGAGCGATTGAAAGCGCAAGACGCGCCCTAGAGAGCCGCCGCCTCGAATAAAACCACAGAAGCCACGGCGACGCAACAGTCGATGGTATGATGGTGTCTCTTAGTGCATGAATTAATCTTTGACGCATGAGGTGAGGCCGATAATTTTGGACACAGCATGTACATTGAGGTACGTACCGCCACTACGCAGGACGGTTAGGTAGCAGCCTGGACCCCACCATTGCGTTCAACTGCCCCGCGGTCTTCTCAAAGCTCCCTATTACACATCATATCTCCAACTTCACCTCTTCACACGGTTCTCGTCATATTTGATCATGCCTTCCACGTCCACATCCGCCGACACCAGGCCCATCGCCCCCGCACGGTTCGCCGCCGCCCTCAAGGACCTCTCGGTGGGCATGTTGCACCTCAAAGTCCTTGAAATCCGCAACTCGATCGCCCATCTACAGTACTCCAACGACCAGCTCAAGCCATTTGCAGAGGGTACAGAGACCACACCGTCCGGTGAAGCTTCGAGGCCCGACCAGGACTGCATCGATGCTATTCGCGAGAACGAACAAGTCATTGATCGTATGGCTGAGCGCATAGCTCTGATCCGTGCAGAGGTGGAAGAGCGTGGACTCAGCTGGACGGAATTCCAGAACCGGGATGAGACAACAAGTAAGAACGATGAAGACGCGGCTGCTATCAATGGAGATACACAGGCCAGCACCGCGGCATCGGACAACGAGAATCGACACAATGCATGGAACGATGGGACTTTTCAAACAGGGACAATTCGAAACGGCGAGGTACAGGTGGATCGTCAGGCCAGTCGACCAGAAGGTGGAAGGTTGAGCGATGAGCAGCTTCGCAGGGCACTAGAGGAGCAAATGCGAGACCTAGGTACAGACGACGATGAAGGAGGCATGCACCTATGAGATCGGCAGGTGGAAGAAAAAGAAAAAGAAATGCAGCATAGCCGGCGTTCGGGAGATGGAAAGAAATGACGGCATGATACCCAATATCTAGTATACCGATGTGCACAATCGTTCAATCACACGAAATGGTCAAAATCGGTTCAGCCTACACTAGGTCACCGTTCACAGACAAGGGAGGAGGTTTTTTTCTTCTTCAAAAACCCAATTTTGCTATTTTTCGATCTCAGCTGGTGTCTTGCTGAGGACTTCTGCTTTTGAGGCTGCGTAGTGAAGCCGCAGTGTTATTTATACGTCATTCGACAGTTTGAAAGCACGCATCGCCGGCCTTTTGGTGCTTCAAAACCAAGACAAAGAAAAGATGAATCATGTAACCTGCTCCAACGCCCAAGTGCTATGCCGCCCAATGCTAAACCAAAACCGGTCCCGTATAAATGCTTATAAACAAGAGGAACCCGAGCTGAAACAATATACTAGAGAAGACGGTGAAGATAACGATGCTAAAAGAGATCAAGACATGTGAAACAGGGAAGAGACAAGACTGCAATGAGTTAGGTGGCAGGGTGAAACGGTCTTGTAGAGGTAATGAGAACGTGGGGGTTGCCGTATCTTATGCGTTGTGGCTTGAGCGTTTGTTTCACACGAATCCGACTCAGTCAGTGTCGTCACCAACAGGGGAGGCAGCACCTGAAAGCCTCTTCGATCGAGTGGACTTTTGTCGCTTGGATCGCTTTGAGGACATTCGGGTGGCAGTGGCCGCCGACCTTGTGTTGGATAGACCTGTGCTTATGATGGTTTCAAGCTTTGGTCGTTGTGCAGCATGTCCTGCACTCGAGGGTGTTCGGCGGGTTCCCAGGTTCATGGCACTTTGCGAGAATGGAACGGGCGTGTCAGAATCTGAATCATCGGAAGAATCGTATCCTGGCGGTGCGGCAACCGGTCGCAGGCGTGTCTTTCGCTTGGCGAAGCCACTATCGAGCGAGTCGTCCGATGTATCGAATGAAAGGCTTCGAGTTCGGTGGACAGAGAGAGACTGGCTAGTGCGGTTGAGGAAGAGGGATTCGATGAGTTCGGTTTCGGTAGGATTGCTGTTTTCCTTCTTCAGCTTCTCCATGACGAGCTTCTCGTGAACAAGGCGGCCAAGTTGCATATCGTCTCCAACCAATGTCCTGCCGCTCGATTTGCTCCCTGAGCTTCCAGCCCGGCTAACAGGCACCTTGCCTTCCATGACCTTGGCTGGCGGTGGAGGCTGCAGCATCCATTGGTGGGCGTTTCGAGAAGGAATCTTGCTGCTGACGACAGGAGGATGGTACTCGTTGATGGGAGGATTCTTCGGAAAGTAAAAGTCGTGTCGTTGTTGTTCTGTTACCTCCTTCTCTAGTCCGAGTGTAGACTCGATTAATCGTCCTGCAGAATCTCGTGCTTTTGATATGGCGTCCTTGAACTTTTGGCCGCCCCATTGACCCCATAGCTCCTCGTCCTCTCGTTGATATCCGTGTCGCCGGTTCCAATCGTCGGAGAGATTGTCGTCTTCGGCAATGACGGAATTGCTAGCGCCAAGGTTGATGCGGCTCCCACCTTGATGTGTCTGCTCAGATACGCTGAATGCACTGCTCTCTCCGCCCTGACTTGTGAGGCCTCGCTGACTAGAATTCTTGCTGGCAGATTTCTTTTGTGGTAAAGATGGTCCCATGCTAATCTCCTCTTGCCAATACGGGTTTGTGTTAAACGGTGAGGGATGTTGATATACATCCGGTTGCTCGCCCACTACCTTGGCCTTCTCCTCGCGCTCCCTCCGAGACTGCTCGCGAACCTTTTGTCGATGTCGAACTTGGGCGCATGGTGTGCAGGCAAGAATATAGAAGACAGCGGATTGAATTGCGACGGGAAGAGACATGTTGGTGGTCGTCGCTTTGTATACAGTGCACCGGGCATAAGAGTCGCTTCGCTTGGCCGGCTATCAATTGAGATGATGCGTATGAAACGACGAACACGATTATATGAAGGGAATAATGGACAGAGGAAGACAATTGCTACACCAAAAGACACAGAGACATAAGGGCAAGGGAGCGGAGAGAAAGGGGTCCAGCCCAAGAATGAGCAGATTGATAGTCGAAGTTAGAGGATGCCGATATCGAAGGGATGACAGCTGAATTGAAAAGGAAAACGAGCAAGGCTAAAAGCAAGAATTGATGAGGGTGAAGACTGCCGTGTAAATGAGATTGGACCTGACGAGATGATGGTCGTTTTTTTGGGCGAAAGAGGCGCTGCGCCTGTACTGACTAGGCCAACGCCAGCAGTGGCCAGAACGGTCCGCAAAGGGGGATAGAGCGCAACGTAGCGCAATGCAATGGCCAAATGGTAAAGAATGTAGGTATGTAAAAGTAGAAACGCTCTTGTCTTTGCTTGAAGGTGGCCGTAAAGCTGAAACCGAAGGGGCCGGTCGTTGGAGGTTAAGTTCGTAAGAGGCGTTCCTGAGCGACCGGAGACGTTGGCTGTTTGGGGCTTATTGCTCTGGCGCTCTGCCGATCCCAGTGAACGAGAGACGCAAACTTGGCTAACGAGTCCCCCCTTGGAAAGGACCCCTTTGGTCCTAAAAGTTGCAGGACAGGAATGTGAGAGAATGAGAATGCAATTCTGTCAACCAAGACAAGTGGCAGCTAGCCCTGGGATTCGTTCCCTTTTCCTTTGTCTCTCTGCTTTTAGGGGAGTGATCGACCAAACCACCAAGGGTATCGTGGGTGATAAAGGGGCGCGAGACGACGTTTCACAGAGAGGTGCGGCGGGCACTGGATACTGTAGATAAAACGGGGTGGTCACTGGGTTTTTGTCTAGGGGTTTGCACAGGGCACTCAATGGGCAGGGCAGAGATGATAGTGTGGGTTAGTAGAGAGGCTGAGATGGAAAACGGAATGGGTTAACCGTATAACGAGATAACGACATATGAATAACCAGAGAGTAAGATACGGTCTGAGGGAGCCAGAGCTAGGAAGGAAGATTCCCAATCTCATATATTTGTGGGTAACGCAGGGTTTATGGACTGCTGCTGTCGCGGCCCCCCAGGTCAAATCCGTACGGTATCGGATAATGAGTAGGTTGGTGGGAGGCCAGGAGACAAGGGTTCTTTTTGGGTGGCGGCGTAAAGAGGTGCCATAGTAACCAAGTCCTAGACCGACTACAAACGAGGTACGATAATACGGACGGATACAGCGTCGACGACAGCTACAAATGGCGCAGGTTGGTCGTATGCAGATGAATACCTAGATGAGGTAGGTAGCCTAGATTGGCTGCAGAAGGCCACAGCTGCAGCACGCTACAGTTCTTTGTAGTAAAAGTCAAGGATTTAGTCGACGATAATGGGGGGGCAGGCTGTTAATTAGAGATCCAGGGGAAATGGAGAGCAGTTGTATTGGCAGAGTCAGCCGAGCCCAGGCGACAACATATTCAACTCAACCAAGATCAGAGAACAATGCCATGCACAATAAGCTCAATGCATTGATCGAAGTCTTCAGGGTAAACCCATTTACCGTATTGAATTTCCGGTTGTTTCTGTTTCAGTATCAAAATAATAAAAAAAGAGGCGCACCCATCTCATCAAATACCACATGGATCACCACCGAACGTGCAGGGGCCAAAAACACAAGGCACCTCCAACATGTGCACAAGTCCACCAATGATCCAGGTACCAAGAGTCGAGGTCCTCCACTGTACTAATCCCCCGCTTGGTCGGAGCTGGGTGGGGTGCTAATGGATAGGCATGGGTACAGTATGGACATGGTCATGGATCGACCGAGCGGGTGCAGCGGCCTGGACCATCTGAGACTTCTTCAGTGCAGGGGGCTGGGCTGTTGAAATGATTGGAGAATTCAGAGAGGAGTTGTTCTCGGCATCAGCATCAATGGCTTGGATGGGTAATGTCTATCAAGTTGAGGGCCGAATCATGACACCAGGTCCAGTAGACTGAGCAGAATTGTTTTACCACAAGCCCAATCAATCTCTTGCCAATGCTGCCTCTGATGCCATCATTGTCTACCATAATCAGTCTATAAAGGTCCCAATGTAACATCCGGTCTCAGACGGGATCTCCCATTTGTTTGTTTTAGCTGATAAACTTGAAGCAATGCACGAAACTCTCAACCGCCAGCCAAGCCGCCGTTGCACGATAAAAACAAACTACGCCATGTTCTAACCTTTACGCCGAGCAACGTAACATACCATAGTCCGCAGTAGGTTCATAGAGCTTACTAACTAAATTAATTCGTGACGTCTTTAGTTCTTCACCGCGAAATTCACATCATTCCCGAAGGCTAGTTCTCTGTGACTGGTCCACTCTCAGATAACGACAAGTCTCTCTCTCACTGGAGACTCGGTTATCCAGCAGATCTATACGACGTCTTGGTTACGGTATCTAACAACTACCTATGTACTTAGGTAGTTCGATCATAATTAAACGAGATGTAATTAGCGACCTTCCTTACGTTGCCCGACCCCGTCATGTAAGGAAACGCCTGATGTTAACTAAGGTAGTGCCAACGGGCGTGATAGGTGTCTGCCACGTAAACAACTCAAAAATGTCCCCAAAGTTGCCGGTTCTTCCAGTGTCTAGAGTGTATGCTCTTGTCTTTCGTCATGGATACCTTACTTCCTCATCCCGCAACTGCACCTCATGCCCCCGCATCCCGCTTCCGTCTTCCGGCTCGGCACCCCTCAATTCTTTTCCTCTTTCTTCGGCCCAATTCTTGCATTTTTCCCTCTCCACCCGGCTTGGCATCTCCGAACACGATCATACGAGACCTATCACGACACGACTTGATTCACACCCAATTCTCTTCTCTCACCACACTGAACACCATAACATACAGAAATATGCTCGCTTACCGATACTACATAGTACATACTATCTGCTAACATAAGATGCGACGGCCCGGGTCTGGAGTGCCTTTCAAGTCGATAGTTACCAGTAACTAAGTTAGTCCCTGGTCATTCCAATGCACATCTACGGCTATCCAATCCCGTTCTTGCATCCATGCCCAGAACCATCCGACAATGCACTATGCAGTCTTCAATCTGCATGCTGCACGCCGCAAGATGTGTAATGTATCATGGGCCGCATGAAGCGGTGAACAAAATAACAGCATTCGTGAAATCAGGAAGAAAAATCATGTTTGTGTTGAAGGGGATGTCATTCTCACTGCCATTGACTAGACTAACTAAGCTGGACTTGATCCCTTACCTTGACCTTCTCTTGTTCAAGAAGCGCCTTGCATTCTACATTCCTCTGGTCACGGCTACTCCGTACTAGACATGTTGTGACATACGTTTCAACACATGCTTTATCTCTCAATCTAATGCTATACAGCTCAGTGCATTCCCAAACTTCCTAAACTAATTTCCCTTACCTTAACTTCCAGTAAGGAATACACCAAAGGTTGATCAAGTTCTATCAGAGATCATGAAGAGTTCAAGGGAACACGTGAACTTGGCCCAATTTATAGACACCATTTCAAATACTTCAGTCGTGGCTAATTATGCTTCATTTGGCTTCTTACTTGGGCCCACAAACTGTCGCAAACAATCGAATCGACTATCAATACACTTCCCAATTTTCTTCCAAATACTGGCCTTGCATTATTCACCAATGCAGTCATTAACCGCGGGCTTTTCTTTCATTCCACGGCCAACATGAACTCTTTCTTTTTGTCCATAAATGTGAACTGTGTCCGTCGGCGTTTTCTCTCGATGGCTACCTTTGGAATGGCCAGCCTCGCCTCGTCGAAAATTTGACCATAAAACCCTGAACTCCCAACCGCAAACGCTTGTGCTGTCGCACTCCACCAACGTCTTGGCACGTGTTCGGACGGCAGACTGCCTCTTGATCCAAATTGCGGCAGAAATTCGTTGATGGAAAAAGAAATAGTCAAGTTACAGATAGGTGACAAGGAAAGTGTAATGGCATGCCTCAAAGACACGCAATGTATCCATCTGGGACCTGCTCTTCTTAAACATCCCATTCTTCCTCCTCCTCTTCCTCAGCAGCGTCGCTCTTAGTAGTCAATGCCGAGAAAGATCCAAATGACTGAGAAGGCTGAGAAGCCTTGTTAGGCCCGGTGGGTTGCTTGGGCTGGACGGCGGGGCGGGCCGCAGCCTCGTCGCCAGATCCAGCTGAAGTAGCATTCTTAGCGCCCTTCTTAGACTTGGTCTTGACAGTGCTCCAGTCATCATCGTTCTGGAGGAGCTGGATCTGCTCCTCTTCAGAAGGTAGAGACTCAATCCACTTGCGGTCGGTGCTCTTGGGGGCATTGACTGCAGAAGCGGGGGCTTCCTCGTATGTGTCGAGGGGCTGATGAAAGCCATTCGTCTGGGCAGCTTCGGGGGCCTTGGGAGCTCCCTCCTTCCAAGCAGATGACTTGCTCTGGGCAGCAGTGAGCTGGGAGCCGTCCTTAGCAGCACGTCCCTCGGCAATGCGAGCGGCGCGGCGTTGCTTCTCCTCGAGAACCTTTCGCTCCTTCTCAGATTCCTCACGAGCAGCCTTGGCCGCCTCGGCCTTCTTACGGTTCTGGCGCTGCTTCTTGGTCTCAACAGGAGCCTCAGCCTTGGGGCTCTTCTTATTCTGCTTTTTGGGCTCGGTGTCGGTCAGACGAAGAACTGTTGGGCGAGCGGGAGCGGTTTCGAGCATGTCGGAAACATCGCCTGCGACTGCGACTGCAGGTCCGACCTCAGGTGATGTTGCAGGAGACTGGTCATCATCGGCGTCGGCACCAGTGGTAGATGAAGGAGCCGACTCCTTCTCCTCGGCGGCACTGGCCACCTTGTTGGCGCGAGATTGCTTGACAGACTTCTCTCGCTGCTTGCCAGCATCAGATTTGGCAGCAAACTTGGTGCCTTCCTTGGCTTTTGCCAATTGACGGGCAAATTCGCGATTGTCGACATTGTCGTCTTTGTCCTTCACACTACTCGTCCAGGCACTGGTCTCCGATTCAGCCTTGGGTTTCTTGGAAGCCTCCTGTGCCTCTGATGCGAAGGCCTCCTGGCGCTGCTTCTTCTTGCGGTCCTCCTTACGAGTCTCCGCCTGCGAGCTCTTAGCCGGCTTGATTTGGGCCCGTGGTTGATTTCCAGCTTTCTGGCCTTGGGATAATCGGTAGAGGACGAAGGCAACGCCAAAGAGGAGGGCGTAGCCTGCAGTGGTATAGAGGTAGCCCATGTTGTCCGCCGTGATCTGATGTATTGAGTGTTGTAATTGTAATAGGTGCAAAGCTGAGCGAAGTTGCCTCGAGCTTCGTTTCGAGCTTCGTTTCGAGCTTCGAGATGGAGATCGTGGTTCGATCCGAAGTTAAGCGAAACAGGCGTAGGAACTCGAGCACGTCTATCGGTTAACGACAATTGGCCGCTTGGTCTAACGAACCAAGGCGGGTGAAAGTAACGGCTGTGTACAAAAATAAGTTGAGGACCAAGCGTGACTGTGAGGTCGAGCCAAGTAGGGGCAGCTCAGCTGTCGCAATTATAAGGCCAGATTGTCCTAAGCAAGGAGCCAATCGCTGAGCCGTGAGAGCGTCGATAGTCGTGGACGAAGAGTTGGGGGGATAAAGGAAAGGGAAAAGGAAAGTTTGATGATGGAATAGATGAGGAAAGGGGTGAGAAATGACGGAAGCCGGTTCAGAAGAAGGTTGATGAGTCTGGCGCAAATCACACAGGAGGAGAAGACACCAGGTGGCTTGAAGTCAGTCAACCAGTCGTTTTTGGGCTACCTGAGGCGAGGAAGGGTCGCGGGATTGACTGAATTGGTTCCGACTGCAGGGGAGGTAGAGCAATGTTTGGACAGAAAGCACCCGACGCCAAGGCAGTGGGGAGCTTGGGGTTTCGGAGTGGGGAGAAAAGGTAGTCCGTGGGCGGATTATGGTGAGGAGGTACTTTGACTGAGAGATTTGGATCGAAACTGATGCAGCCACTGTACTTTTACGGAGAGGCTTTCGATAGGTAGTCAGCAACTGCCCGTGTTACACGAAATAAACGGGAGCTGGTTGTATTCTTGGGATGTCTGTGATTATCCATCAAGTTTTGTTCGGAAGGAGAAGTTGGAGAGGAGACGTCGTCAGGTGCTAAAAAGGAGAATGGATTAGAAGTCTAGGTACCTTATACATTGGATCCAGCAGAGCTTGAAATTCGCTCCTTCCAACCAAGTTCCTGCTTAGGCTGGATGAGGTTGATGAGACGAAGACTATTCATGGATATAACAGCGGGGCCGCCCATTACAACTTAAACCAGGGGTTTCAGTGTCTTCGAGGCATAGATATTAGGTAGGCCTGGGATTGGCTCATCTCAACTGTTTGTTCACGATTTCAGGGAGTGGACAGATGTCACGAACCTGGAAGCCTATAAATTTACCACTAAAGGCCTGCATCGATCCTCAACTCGAGTGAGAGGTTTTATCACGAGGCATGAACTTTGCTAACTGATAAACAGGAAATTACAACATGCCCTTTACCTAGTATGCTACAATTTGAACATTTGCGAAAGCTCTTGTTGAAGTCGCTGTACCAGCTTCGAATATACATACTGTTTGTCACGTGTGTATCGTAGGCTCTGTGGGACTGCTCTCCAATGAAGAAAGCACATCATTCTCGGGGGTCTGGTATACTTTGTTGCGAATGAGTCATTGATAATTGCTTGGAGTGTACATCAAACTTTCTTTGTATTATCCCTGAAGCCTCGAACTCTAGCGTTGGAGTTATTTGATTGGCTGTCGGAGTAATTTTTGAGGTTGCACATACTCATGCCATCTGCAACTCAAACTGCACTACCCTGCGTCAGGCTCGGATCTCGGAAGTATTCCAACTCTGACGTCCGTATAAGAGCGGCGAGTTCATATATTATCGTACAAATACAACATGAGCCCAATAGAATAAATGCCCGCTCATATGTAGCTCAATTAAACAACCAATAGCTCTTGTGAAAAGCTTATCTCAGCAACTGACACCCCACCTGCCCACCTGCCCAAAACCGAAGGAGGGGAAACGCCCATCGGCATAACATGTGTGAACAAGAACTTT
The DNA here is from genome assembly GCA_013755755.1 of Fusarium sp. NRRL 25184. Taxonomy (NCBI): domain Eukaryota; kingdom Fungi; phylum Ascomycota; class Sordariomycetes; order Hypocreales; family Nectriaceae; genus Fusarium; species Fusarium sp. NRRL 25184. Next base: position 19,882 of record JABSSZ010000517.1, on the reverse strand, counting down.
GATCCTCCTGTTTTCAACCTGCAACGTTTCCATTTTGAGCGGCAAGGAAAGCATTCGATCCCTGGGCTACGGAATTGCGAGAATAAATTCAAGACTGATTAGATTCCTCTGGACATTTATACCTTCTTAAACTTGTTGAACAAGCTTGACTCCTCATCTAAGTCGCCACTGGTTTTTTTTTTTTTGAACATATCCTCCAAATTCGAGAATGGCTCCCAAGCAGAAGATCATTATCGATACCGATCCAGGTAACTGTCATACACTTTGAGGCTGCAACACCCGAATTCTAATATTTCAAGGCGTCGATGATATCTTGGCTCTGCTTCTTGCACTCAGTGCCAAACCGGAGGAACTTGAGGTTCTTATGGTGTCCGTCACATACGGCAATGTCCCTCTCCAAAGGTAAACATATATTTGAATTCCATTCACTACCATGAACCAACACTAAGAAACTTCTCAGCTGTCTCCGAAACGTTGTTTCTCTCTTCCATGTGCTTGGTAAAGAACTTGAGTGGAGGAAGTCCACTGGCAAGCCCGAAGGCTTTGGAGCCATGAAGGCAAACAAGCCTATTGTGGCTGTTGGTCCTGATCATCCCCTTTGCGACGAAGAGCTGATGGCGGACTACTTCCGTAAGTTCAGTAGCTGCTTTGATAATCCGTTTACTTTACTAATACGTGGATTTCTGTAGACGGCATCGACGGCTTGCATAATGTTCATGAGGCTCATCCTGATTTGTCTCCTGCTGAAACCTGGAAAGGCATCTTCAGTGACGGCGCCAACGTAGCCGGAGACTATTCTCCTTTCTTCACGCCATCCAAGGCACCTTCTCACCATGAGATTCTCCGGATCCTCAAAGAGAACCCCGTGGATACCGTCTCCATCCTTGCAGTTGGTCCTCTTACCAATGTTGCCTTAGCAGCCGCAGAAGATCCCGAGACTTTCCTTCGTGTGAAGGAGCTTGTGGTTATGGGCGGTGCGGTAAACGTTGAGGGAAACTGTACTCCCGTCGCTGAATTCAACTGCTACGCCGATGCTGTCGCTGCTGCTCGGGTTTACGCACTCACCTCCCCCAAGCCGAGCTCCACGATGCCGACTATTCCCCAGGAGCTTTCAACCTTGAAAGCTTACCCGACGAAACTTTCCCGCCAGCTTAAGCTCACACTTTGCCCCCTCGATATTACTACCCCTCATTTGATTGGCAAGAATTACTTCAAGGAGAACATCCAGGCTCATGTCGAAGCTGGCAGCCCACTTGCTCGGTGGGTGTCACACTTTGTCACTAAATCCTTCAGCAAGATCGAGGATATGGAGGGAGATGAAAATGAGCCCGGTCTTTCGTTGCACGACCCTCTGACAGTATGGTATATGCTGACTCGGGATGATCCTAAGTGGAAGACACCCGAAAAACTGGAGGACATCCGTGTAGAGACCAGCGGTCAATGGACACATGGAATGCATGTCGTTGATCGTAGATTCAGAAAGAAGCCTGCCGAAGCCGCAGTCGCCCTCTCAGAAAACCCTGATGAGGACCCCCATATCTTGACTCTCGATGAGGTTCCTGGTGACGACCACGGCTGGCTGAGTGTTCTCAAGGGTAACCGTCTCAACCGTGTGATTGACTCTCCCGGACATGACATATTCAAGGAAGTGCTCATGCAGCGCATCTTTGGATAGAGTCCAGGTTGTCGATCTTGCGTCAGCTTAAATAGTCAAATAAATTATCTCCAATTGTTGAAAGCCTATACCGTGGCGAAGGCCAAGATGAATTGTCTAAACTCCCTGAACTCGAACGCCTTTTGATCCTATCGATGCCGCGGGAAGGAAGATTCCCGAACCTCCAGCCGTGGATGCTGTACCCCAAACAGAATAATACGAGAGAAAATGTCGCAGTACGGACCGCTTTCCGATGTTTCGAGGGTGTAGTCTATACATGCTTTATACCGCCGATTGCTGAACCCTTGACTTCTGTCCAGTTGATGCTGTCGTCGAGCGCCTCATCTACGAGGCCAATCGAGCATACGTTGTCGCCACGGACGAGGTATAGCCCCAAAGGTACTTGAGCGGAAGGCTCAGGATCGTCGGGCGTTCGGATGATTCGTTCCACAGCGTTGTTCAAGACCTGGGCACATGCCGTGAGGATTTGTATGGTCAAGACAAGTAGGAGGGCACTCACCAGATTAGTTGTTTGGTCGCATGCTGCCAGAGTTCCGACAAGAATACGCGAATCGGCTGTAACGATCAGGACTTTTTCTGTGGTCTGTATTAGCAAGCTGGTGAGGTAGGTAGTAGAGCTCGGGAGAGGTGTCGTACTGTTGAGATATCCACCAAGTGTAGCCATGACGTCTGAATCTCCTCAGCAGTATCTTGCCTGGATTCTGAATATGATATTAAAGGATATTGGCTAGTTATAGAGTTTGAAGTGCGCTGAAGGGAATCACTAGACTCGTTCAGTGGGTATCAGTTGAAGCTGTTTCAACAGTCAATGTGGGTGGGTGTCTGTGGTGGACTTTTTGGAGGAGCTTCCAGAGCACAGGCACTAGACCTAATCGGGACTACTTCAACGACCAAAGCACACGACAAAGTTGTGATGCTGGATATTGGCGGCGGATATGTGATGTTTGTTATGTCAATGCCTAACATTGGGTTGCCTCTCTATTACTATCCCAATGACTCAAACTTGGTCGATTTAAGCACCGCTTTCCTCCCGAGGAACAAACACACTTTGGATTTCACGGTGGAAGTAGCAACCTCTATCCTAGGTACTAAGGTACCTACTTATGTAGGAAGCCATGCAGAAAGCGACGAATACAGAGGTCGTAGGAAACCGCAGCACAAAAAAGATCACAGGTCAAGGACGAGCATGTTTAGCAGCGGGAAACATACTAAATATTCAACTACCGCCTGCTAGATTTTGCTCGCATCACGAAACGCCACAAGCGAGAAAATCTACCCTAAATGAAACATCCAGATGATGGCCTCCAGCACTTGGGTACTGTTTCTACATAAGCAAGATGGATATTGACGAGCACGGGAACATCGTTCAGCAGTGGAGGCACTCCTTACTCACATAGCTAAAGACCGTGATTGAGCATAATCTCTTCCGACAGCCTGTCACTCCAGTGTGCGCGACGACCCGAAACACCACACCGCAGTGTCTCATCTATGTCAGGGTCACGCATAAAAAGGTCTTCTTCACTACCCAGGACAAGCCCGAGCAAGCAATGAAAAACCGAGCCCATGTAGTGTTCGCGTCACCTGGAGGCAGTGTAATACCAGGGACACTGTGGGCAGAATCATGTGCAAGCACAGAGGAAACTGCCCGAAAGCCAAAAATAGGAATAATCACGATTGATGTCCTTAGACATCTTTCAGAGATTAAACTGAAAAGAACAGATACTACACTTGATCTAAGCCAAAAGGCAAAGAGAGCTAAAGAGAAAAGGAAAAGAAGAAAGCAAAGCTTGAAAGGGACGCGACGAGATTTTATAGAGGACCCTAAAGGCGGTGAGTGGAGCTGATGGGCAGAATTTTGGGGGAAGCCTGAGGTTCCGCCGCGTTTGGTTCAGTTCAGTGCAGCGCAGGCAGCAAGCGAGCACCTGGGTCGGGGACGAGGAATGACTGAGGCAGCTACGTGCACCGGAAGGTTGAGAATCTTGAAACAACCTACGGGTTCAAAGGAAGAGAACTGGCAGATATTAGAAGCTCGTCGAGGTCCTACCACTTAAGAGTTCTCGTCGACATCTCCGAAGGGAGTAGTAAAAAATGTCCTCCTAAAGGAATTTTATTTTATGATAATAATAAAAAAGAAGAAGAAGAAAGGGACTAGGAATTAACCTGATAATATGTTTGATCTGGAAAATCGACAGATTCGTGATAAGTGGGGAAAGGAAGTTATGGACCAATTCAATATACCGACACCACCGGCAACCACTCGTGGTTCTCGATCATAATATCTACAAGAGCACACAGTCAATAGGTATACATGAGATACAAGTGCTGTCCCTAGCCATAAATACGAGAAAATAAGCATGATTTCTTTTCAATTCTGTACTTGAATTGGCGTCGTCTGCCGCTATCTAACAACCCTCCGAAATATATCCTCGATCATGAGCTAAGACTAAGTACAGTAGCAGAGCACGTCTACTACCTACATCCAAACGCCGTATCCTGGGAGCATCCTCCCGAACGCTTTCCTGCTCGAACAGATCCAGCCTTTGCCATGCGTAAATACCTATCAACCTTGTCACGCGAGCGGCTGTCACTCACGAACTCAAGAAAACCTATAACGCCTCTTGTCCCGTACTCTACAAATATTGTATTGTTGTATTGCGTTGTATACGAACCGCAACCTTGGTATCAATCTTCAACTAGTTCTCCCTCTTCATCTTCTGAGAGTTTAGCTCGTTTCTCCGCTCTGTCGCTCTGTTCCTCGCCATTGTCAGGCTCTCGTCGCTTGAGTGGTGACCTGGGGGGTCTTCCGTTCTCGTCATGCCGAGGCTGAGAACCCTCATCTCTCTCTGGGTATCGCCCTTCACCATCCTGAGCAGCGCCGTTGACTCTAGAGCTTACACCAGGGCTGCGACTCGCCCGGTCAACTTCAAAGGGGGTACCGGTCGTTGACGACAATGTGTCTGGTTGGCTCAAGAGAGTATCACCACGTTTTCTGGTGTTCTCGAGATGGAATGCTGGTGATGGCAGCGACGGGTTCTGCTTTCTAAGCGGGTTCTCCGTGTAAAACTGGCGCATCACCTCGATAGCCTGAGAACAAAGGACCTCGTCACCCTTAAGGAGCTTCCACCACGGCTCGCCATTGATATCCTCGATTTGTTGGTTCGCATATATGCTCGCAAAGAAGATGGCGCTGATGGCAACATCTCGAGGTCCTATCAACAGAGGGATCGATGTGAGGCAAGCATCATTGCAAAAAGCCCAGGCCGCTTGCCGTAGATTCTTGTTATGAACTATTCCAAGCTGATCGAGCAACTTGAATAAGTGGTGGTAGGGGTTGTCGACCATCAGATCGAACGTGAGTTGCTCCAGCATGACTTCTTCGTATGTGAGAATACTGTCTCGCCATCGCCAGTACTCTTTGCTCTGCTCGTCAATAATGAGCTTCGCGTTCTTTTGTGCAACCTTGGCTACGGCGATAATGATGTCCTTTGTTTTGCGGCAGTTCTCTTCGGTCTTGTTGGCTAGAAAGAGGGCTGTTGCTGCGATGTTCTTGATTGCAGAAGTTAGCACATAGAAAAGAATTGCATGCTGCTCAGTCAAGAGCAGTCTCCCACTGCTCCAGAGAGACGTTGGAATTGTAAGATCAAGTGGGAGAACTCACGTAATGATGAATTCCACCCTTTTCTTGCACCATGTGGCAGCGCATGAAGAAGCGATGGAAGAATACTCCAGCTACCCACAGCGTAATCTGAGGGAGATCCAACATGACGCCCGCCTGGTAGATGAAGTTGACGCCCTTGGCCCTGCGCATCCTCTCTTCTGCCGGCGAAAGACCCTCGACTATGCTAGGTGTGCTTCGCACTTCGTCCGACGTAAAGTTCCATTGGTTAAGACCAGTCACTGGAGTTTGCGCACCGGATCGGGCTGGTGATTCTTGGGGTTGTCGGGCTTGTGGTCGGGGGGGAGATGTTCGTGTTGAGTGCTGCGGAGGAGTTGGAACTGCTGGAGGAACGGCATCGCGACGCCGGGGAGATCGTGATCTCGAATCGCGCTCAGGTCGAGGGTTTGCGGGTAGGGTAGGGGGTTGATACCCTTCCCTAGGAGGCCTGTAGCGATCGATACTCGCCATGGCCGGTGGTCTTAAGTCGGGATAACGATACTTGTAGCGCTGATAAGGGAATGGCTCCTAGGAGAGGATTGCGTGGGTCTGAGAAAGGGCGGTAGGGCGGTACCAATGATTAACGCACGTAGCTGCAAAGTTGAAAGTGATGCAAAGTCCAAGTTAGCCGGCACTGCAAGGAACCTGATCTAAGGAAGTTGGCGTTTGACAGCAGGGGCAACAAACTAGATCCGAATTTGGGTAGCGTTATCTAATCACAGGAGGGTGGGCACATGATCCTCCAATGGGTGATTGTAACACTCAATTCAACGGATGAAACAATAGGAACTCCCCACTTTGGATGAATAGGAAAAGGTCCGTTTTGGATGATTGTTGACTATTGGCGCTTGCTTGCTTGCCTGATTGTTCATTCTTCGTTTTTATCTAGTGGCTACCTATTATTATGTCTTTTTGGGGTATCTCATAGTAGCTTTTGTTTGTCTTATTCTACCCAGATCTATTCTTCGTCAGCAATACCCTAACGTTAGACTCCCTCGCCATCATTGCGACCCCATAGTTTGACTGTGCGATCATGACCTCCACTGACAATCCACTTGCCGTCCCTGCTATAGTCGACGCTGGCAACTGGGCCTGTATGGCCGCTGAGCGTCTGCACCAGTGTCCAGTCGTCTGCCGAGAAGATCTTGACATTTCTGTCAAAGCCACTTGATACGAAGAAGGTGCCTGACTTTTTAGGTAGCTGTGCACCCTTATTATCAACACCAGGTGGAACACCAGTGAGAGGGTCGTCGAGACCTTTGAACCAACGCATGTCAGAGACAGCACTGGTGTGCGCACCAATACCGCCTGTCCTTTGCACCTTTCGAACATCCCAACACTTGATCCAACCATCAGCTGAGCCAGATAGTACCCTGTGTCCATCAGAGCTCCAGTCCAGCGCATGGATGGGTTTTATGTGTCCGTCAAGATGTCCATCCAGGATCATGACGGTACGTCCGGAACGCAAGTCCCAGATTCTGCCTATGCTATCCAGACCAGCACTCGCGAGTAAGGATCCATCAGTGTTAAAACTGACAGCGTAGACACCTCTTGAGTGTCCTTCTTGAAGGAGAACCTCTGCGGTTGTTTCGACATCCCAGAGACGCCATGAAGTATCCTCGGAAGCAGAGGCCAGATAACGTCCAGAGGGATGGAACTCGATACGACATACTCGTTGTGAATGTCCTTCGAGTGTGGACAGGGGAGTGTCCTGGTTCAGAGACCATAAATGAATCGAGCCCTCGGCACCACCTGACGCCAGGTTAACGGTGTCTGGCGAAACATTGTGTTCTGGTAGGGTAGATCCGGGAAACCAAGATAAGCCGCTGATCTTGTTGGTGTGACCGCGGAAGGTTGTCTTTTGGTTCAAGCTTGGTATTTCGACCAGCTTGACTTGCCCACCCCAGTTGCCCACAGCGACCAACTCGCCGTTAGGAGATATGCGAGTCATGCTGACATGACGTTCACCAACCGTCTGACTGCCCTGGAGTTCAAATGCCTGCAATCTCTCCTTGACTTGTTTGCGAAACTTGACTTGTGTGCGTAGCGGGATCGTGGATTCAGCTTTTTGAAATTGAACCCTCTTCTTGGCTCGCGGCAGGGAGTATTCAGCAAGCTTTAACCGCGCCTGTAGAAGTTCAGGCCCACCTCTTGAGTAGAACTCCTCTTCCTGCTCCTCCTCTTGATCCTGGTCTCCAGCGTCCTCCATCGTGATATCACCATTTTCCAACCCTGTCATCTCTGCCTGGATGGTAAGAAGTTCCCGCAATCGATCCCGACGATCAACAAGTGCCTCTCCGAATAGAGTGACTGGTTCACCCATCTCTCGAAGCTTTGCGCGGACTCGGGTATCATCGGTAGGGACTGCTATCGTTGCTGCTAGGCGTTTGCGATTGAATTGGCTGAGGATGGCGGAAGCTTTTTCAGATGGAATACCTGTTCCGCCCATCGGTATATCGTAGTCATGGTCATCGGGGACATCTTCCAATGCGATTCCTTGAGGCTCAGCGTCCTCGACGTACGCCTGCCGCGATGGGTGCATCATCTTGGCTGGAGATGACCAAACGTGGATAAATGATACCTAGCTTCACTTGTGCACAAGCAGTGAAGAGTTTGACAATGGCTGTCGCTGTATAGGGGTTTTTCTTTTTCTTTTCAACGGTTGAAATTGGAGATATCGAATTTTGTCAAACGAGGGCTGATGCTATGGTATTTGCAGCCTTGCCGGTTTGCGCACGCTCTTGGATTGGTAGAACGTGAAATTTCCCAGACGCGCGACCTAAGCTTTCGTATTGTGTCGGCAGTTTATTTCCCCGGTGGCCGACGATGGTCCGGGTCTAAGAGACAGGAGATCAAATTGGGAGTAAGGAAAATTATGCCAAAAATGTATCTACAAAAGAAAAGAAGAAGAAGAAGATCACAAATTAAAGAACCAACGAATGAACGAAGGAATAAAAAGGCCTTTAATTTTTGTAATACATAATTCATTATTTTTTTCTATGTTATTCTACTTTTAAAGATAGGTACCTAGTTGGGAGGTTAGGTTAAAAACTTACTAGATATATGACCTGAGTCCTAAGTATTTCTCACCCTGGTCTTGTCTGGGTGTTAGGATCCAATGTTTAACGGGCCCTCAAGAATCACAAGCTAAAAGTTTAACGAGACCGACCATTCGCTTTTTGCGGGATCGATCACCGCATGACTTAGGCCTGTAAGGTTATTGGTGATGTCAGTGTCTCAAGACTCTCGGTCATCTTTCATGCCTTGTGATGCTGACGCGAAGAACAGAATCTGGCAGACGAATAAGAAAGTGTCACGTTCAGGGTTTGTTTGCTGCCTTCTGTTGACAACACAGAACCAGTCAAGGGAGCTATGCTCTCTACAGCCACAAATTAAACAAAAAGGGGCAGCTTGAATTATGGTTAATGCGACAATGTTTGTTACTCTCAAGTCTCACGGTCCATGTCTTAGGCTTCGACTCGAACTATTGAATTCCGGATTCCAGCAGCCAGGTTCGACAGTCTTGATGCAGTGCATCCCCTGACCTGTCATGAGTTGTGTTAGTCTCAGGGGTTATTTTTATGTATAATATCCAAACTTGAGTGGTGGTTTCTAACACCCGCTGACGAGGGCCCCCGAGCCTTTAATTCCTCCCCGCGTTCCAAGTGGACGCCCGGGCTATGAAGACAGGGGGTTTTATTGACGCCGACGGCCCAGCCGATACCAAGGCGGGCTGGATTAGGTATTTGCAGCCAATGCAAGACCGTCTAAAGAAAGCCTAAAAAAATCGCGTAGTTACAGTCCACCTGCTGAAATGGGCGCAGGGCTATGGCCACCAAAAAATCCTTGTTTTATTTTTCTTACTTGATTTAATACTACAAGGACCCCGTTCTTTGTCCCTTTCCTCTCTTTTCTTTCCCTCACACCACACTTGGTGAACACCAGTTCAACATTGTACCCACGACACCTATCCGCTGCCAAATGCATATAGCAAAGCTTGCCGTCTTCCGTACTTCTTTCTTCCGATACCAGATGCGTGTCGCGAACTTCTACGAGATCGAGCGTCACTTCGAATCACAGCCCCGCGCAGATCCGGAGCGCCGACGAGGATTCCCTTGAATAGCACGACTATCTGCACTTGTCCACTGTCTGAGCTGGGCGAGTGCTGCGTGGTGTATCTATCAGAGCATAACCGTGCCGTTCCTAACCCCCCAAAACTCAGACTACCACTTTAAATACCGCCCACCATGATAAGCCAGGCACCTGCCGCGGTCACTACCGTCCGCGGATTCCAGACTACACCTGCTACTTCGGGCGACGAAGACTCCGACCACGGACACAGCGAGGCCCCTACTCCGCGGCGCAAGACTCCTGGCCGAAACCTCATCATCAACGATGTCGTGAGCGCCAACTGCAGCCCTACCTTCCGCGCCCATCCCTCGCCCGCCATGTCGGGCATCGCCAAACTGCGCATGCAGATGGAGCCTCTGAGCCTCGATGGAGGGTCCCCATGCCACTCCATGAGTCGTGCTGGAAGTCAACAAGGACTGGCGCTTGAGTTTCGAAAGCAGATGATCAGCCGTACGCAGAGCCGAGAGGATGTTCGCAGCGAGGCTGGTAGCGAGTTTTCAGACAGCTCTATTAGTTACGAGGTTAACCTCGAGCACGATTTTGCTAGCGAGAGTGTTCGAGAGCGTAGTGGATATCTCGAAACCCTAGACGGCGGCCTTGCGCCAAACCGTAAGATGACGTCGGAGGACTTTGAACAGCTGCGATGTCTTGGCAAGGGTACCTACGGTACTGTATTACTCGTCAAGCAACGCGCGACTGGAAGACTCTACGCCCAGAAGCAATTCAAGAAGGCCTCGCTTGTCGTCCACAAGAAGCTCGTTGAGCAGACTAAGACTGAGAGACAGATTCTTGAGTCCGTCAACAGACATCCATTTGTTGTCAAGCTGTTCTACGCCTTCCAGGATCAAGAGCAACTATACCTAATTCTTGAATACGGACAGGGCGGTGAGCTCTTCACCCATCTCAACACCGAAAAGATGTTCTCGGAGGATGTGGCTGCATTCTACATGGCAGAGATGCTCCTAGCAATTTCTCACCTTCACAACGATCTCGGCGTGGTCTACCGCGATCTCAAGCCGGAGAACTGCCTTCTAGACGCCGAGGGCCATCTCCTTCTGACTGACTTTGGTCTTTCCAAGGTCTCGGTCGACCAGAATGAGAGCTGCAACTCGATGCTGGGAACTGTCGAGTACATGGCGCCCGAGGTGGTCCTCGGAAAGAAGTATGGAAAGGCAGTCGACTGGTGGTCGTTTGGAGCCCTCGGATACGACCTGATGACTGGAAACCCACCTTTCCGTGGCCAAAATCACGCCAAGATCCAAGACAACATCGTCAAGCAGAAGCTGTTTCTTCCTTATTTCCTGAGCCTTGATGCTAAAGACCTACTCACCCGACTTCTTCGCAAGGAACCCAGCAAGCGTCTCGGTGCCGTGATGCCCAAGGATCTGGCGACGATGAAGAAACACCGGTTCTTCCGCAAGATTGACTGGAAGAAACTGGCGGAGCGTGAGCTCGAGCCACCGATTCAGCCCATGATCACGGACCCTGAGCTAGCCGAGAACTTCGCCCCAGAGTTTACGGAGCTGTCCATCAGCCCGGTGCTGCCAAACAAGGAGGCCTGGCCTCGAAGTCTCCCTAAAGATGAGCTCTTTGGAGGATTTAGTTTTGTTGCATCTTCAAGCCTATTGAATGAAGATCGATTTGCGGCTTTTGCCCAGACCTGATCGAATACTGTCGGGAGGAGAGAAATGGTGACTATAGACTATAAAGACAGTGCGGGGGGGTTGATTGAGAGGCATTGGTGTTATTCAAGATGCTTGCGTTATTGATCGGTGCGGTTTTTTGCCTTGCTACAAAGACAGGGCCTCAATGGCCGTTAGAAGGTACTGTAGTATCTGTTAAGTCAGTCTGGTAGTACCTTCAAATTATAAATTTCAATAGAGTTTTCGTTTCTGTACTTGATCCTTGCCATCGACTAGGGTGTTAATAACTGCCCGAAACGTGCAAACAGCCGGGGTAAGTGACAAATAATGGATTGGGGCTATGATCAGCTGCGGCCTCAGCTGTCAGGCTGGTGGTACATAGTAGTTGGGGTTGTAAGAGCATGACCGTGACTTCGTATTTGGGCGAGTAATGCAGTTGTGATGATTAGGTTGTCAGTCAAAGAGATGGGGAAATTGACGACGGAAGAACATGATCTCACATAACCGGGAACAACATGCAGAAGGGTGAGAATGAGACACTTGAGCAGGTTTGTCTGAGTTGCTATATTGGTGCCCCCCGTCTCCAACTAGGAATAGTCACCCTGCCGGCTCTAAGGACTGAGTTTATCGGAGGAATAAGTTGCATCGATGGGTGACAACTGCAACACCAACACTTACAAGCTTAAACGAATGCGTCACAGACTGAAGATCGGCTCGATCATCACATCAGACCACGATAACAGTAACAGACTGCATGAATAGGCTTTGTAGAGTCGATGAGGGCTTAGACCTGACTTGGCCTGATCGTCCAGAGTGCAATTGCATTACTGCAACATAAAATGGAGGGCCGCGCAATCATCATGTACGAGGCGTAGACTATTGCATGCCATCGACTGAGACGATACTATCAGACTGCATCTGCGTTTCTTGGCATCATCGAAGAAGCTGCTTTGTGATGATCGAATAATCAAACCTCCAAGAATCCTAGTACGAAAAGATTAAGGTCCATCGCCTTATTCGGAGAGAATTAGAGTAGAGAATAAGCTTTGGGTCGAAAGAGCTGACGTATTCACGAGGCTAAGACAGAACTCGTAGCATCGTGTTGCAAATTGGGATAATGCCATTGGGCTGAAGCTTGGTTGTATTACCCGTTTTTGGGGTAGCCGTGGGCCTGGGGGAATGGGAGAGAATTGTTCATGCGACCTCATCAAACAAAATACGATACTGCCAATGGTAGACTCTGACGTGGACCTCTGAGGCTATTCACACGTTGAAACCTCGGTACTCCACGTGGGATAACGCTGCTGCCGTGGGATGACTGTCTGTTGTCGGATTGACCAATCTACCCGAGAGAGAAGCATAATCAGATCTTTTGCCTGATTTGGGCGCCTAGTCAAAGAAGAGAGTCTTCCCGACAGCCCAGATCTCACCTGCGGAGTTATCCCTGTAGGGGTCGGCCGCCATTTCTTTCAGTCCTTGCAAGCGTGTCATCACAGCCTTCTTCAGTGATTGAGTCCTTGCTGTATGCACTGGCAGGCTGGGCATGCATCATATGTAGCAATTGAGCGCGTATTCGAACACCAAGATGTTTACTGAAACAGAGGAGGCCTCTCCCTCTTGTTCGGATAACGGATAGAAAGGCACACGAACACACCTTTCCAACGGCGACAGTTTCAACAGTATGATGCCTCGACTGAAAAAAAATGTGTCGTTAACCAATCGTTCCGGCGTCATAACTGTGCCCTGAAGCCTCTAAGCGGGCAAACTGCCGCCATCCCGGCACTGAAACCCGCGATGGCTTAAGCCTATTCACTGGCGTGGATAGCATGTAGCTGTCTGGGCTGTGGCAGTGTGAGTGAAACCTTAATACCTTCATCTCATGCTTGGCAAGGATCAACCAGGGCGGATCCGACAAAACAGCTGACGACAACATCGATCCCTTCCCTTGGGTCCAAGCCTTGGGCTCAAGGGATCCGTCCCTCTGAGCCAGACTAACTAATGGCGGCACTTGTAATGTCATCTGCCGGGTCCCTTTGGTAGTAGTATTCGACTTCGTAAATTGTCCCGTACCACCGGCACCAGGCTTTGTATCGCACAGCACTGCCGTGGCTTTGCGGCGCGTAGCGTCTGTAGCCCAGTGGACGATCGTCTCAATATAGGAATGCCCCCCTGGTCCATCTCCAGCTGTGCTTTGTTTGTGCTTATTATATTTAGTACTTTCATTGTCCCCCTCATGTAAGATTCCAATCTCCTCACTCGCAATAGAAAATAATTTCCTTCTCTTCACTTCACCTGTCTCTGCTTCGTTCCCAATTATACCATGAAGTCAACCTTCAGCACATCATTAGCGGTGCTTTGTAAGTCGTTCTCGTCAACTCAACGCATCTCTCCCACCCAACTAACAGTTCTCCTTTAGCTGCTGCTAGCAGTGCACTCGCTGTCACATCTTCTTTCTGCCCGGACAATGGCGACGTCTGTTTCCGTTGGGGTGTCCCCGAGGCTTCTGCAAGCGCGGGATCTGGCAGCTTCTACTTCCAGATCAAGGCACCAACATCCGCACAATGGGCTGGATTAGGCACCGGATCACAAATGGCTGGATCCGACATGTTCATCATTTACCAGGACGGAAACGGCAATGTCACCCTGAGCTCAAGGAGAGGTGTCGGCGAGGTCATGCCCCAGTACACGAAGCGAAGCGGACTCGAGCTCCTCGATGGTTCCGGAATCAAGGATAAGCAGATGATCGCCAATATTCGATGCAACAACTGTGTTGACCTTAGTCTCAAAGGCACGAGCTCGTGGATTGCAGCTTGGAAGAATGGGAATTCCTTGGATTCGACAAGCATGTCGGAGCGCATCTCTGAGCACGACAAGCATGTCGACTTCAGCGTCGACTTTTCCAAAGCCACAATGAGCTCTGACAGCAACCCATTCACCGGCAGCAGTAATGAAAATACCAACTCAAACTCTGGTTCTAGCTTTGGCGGTGCCGTGACACAGAACGGAAGTGGCAGCCCTAGCAAGACTGTTCTGCGCGCTCACGGTATCATCATGTCGATTGTCTTCATTGCTGGATATCCTCTGGGTGCCATCCTTATGCCCATGCTTGGAAAGTGGCTCATCCACGCGGGCTGGCAAGTTGTCATGCTCCTCCTCATGTGGGCTGGATTCGGCCTTGGATACGTATATGCTCGTGATGGTGGCTACGTAGGTTCTCCCCCGAGATGCGCTCGCATCAGAACCTGTCTATCAGTACTAACGGGCGACTCTAGTGGGGGAAACAAGCTCACACAAGAATGGGCACTGTTGTTTGTGCCTTGATGACCCTGCAGCCTGTCCTTGGTTACATGCACCACCGATACTTTGTGAGCCACCGCAAGCGAGGAGTTGTCAGCCATGCTCACATCTGGTTCGGCCGAGCTCTCATCATCATCGGTATCGTCAACGGAGGCCTTGGTCTTCAGCTTGCCAACTCATCGACTGCGTACATCATCGCATACTCCGTCATTGCCGGTATCGCTGCCATCCTCTACCTGGCTGCTGCCTTTATTGGTGAGAGGCGAAGGAACGCTTCTCGTGCCAAGCAAATCTCTCCGCAGATGTCTCAAGAGGAGGCACGATAGACTGTCTCGTCAACCTAAAAGAGGAGTAATATGGCGGGGCTGCGATGCTTAGAAGGTGTTTCGGATTTCGGGACTCGTGAATTGTGATACCACAGATCTTCAGTCCATCGGGACTGGATCTGATAATCGGCAAGATGTTTTTAGCTGCGATGTCAATCGTTCTCTTTTTCTTCTTTGTTACCTTGAAAATTTTTAACTTAGCATATACCATACCATTAGACTGGACAGAATGATTAGATTAAAACTCTTTGGTGAGCATTCTGTTATGCAACCTGGTTAGCATGAGACTTTCGAAGCCGTTGCTCAATTGATATTCGAATATAACAAATTGCGACAACAAAAAAGAGCTGTCGACATGAGTATGGTAATAAGAAAGACTCTACCAGTTTACAGTTGTTGGATATTTTCTTTCGAATAAATTGAGCATTAAAATCCATACTGGCTGATCTCCGTGTAAGTGAATAGACCCCGAGCAGAGAGGGTCCAATGCAAGATCTATCAATCCTGGCCAATCACACCTCCTAGAGGTCACGTGCGGTAAATCCGTGATGCTCCGGCAGCCGCCCATTTCCTTACTCAAACCTGAGGCATCAACTCCACGATAGCAAGGCCAAACCGCTCTAACCGGGGGCGAAGAAGCATGGTCCAGTGCAACCTCTCACGATTTTTCCCCCAAAACCCTCAATCGACCTCGCCCTCGATCTCGCTCTCGCCCATCTCCCCCGGAGTTACCCCCTCAATTGAGCCACCACCAGCCATTCAAAATGCTCATTCAACTCTCCAGGGCTTCGGTGAGAACAAAATCCAGGCCTAAACGATAAAAATACTCATGGTTTTATAGCGCGCTCGCTCCGCTGTTGCGGCTGTTTCTCGTGTCGCCAGACCCAATGCCGTTCAGGTGAGGGGCTTCATTGCTCCCACTGTCTCCCGGAAAGGTAAGACTCTGTCTACGCTGCTCTATGCTTCTCGGTCAATCCCTTTGGATGTCGCGAATACATCATCTCGATTGCCCATTTCTCCCGGTCGGACCTGTCCTTCTATACCCGAATCTGCACTCCACCTAAGCTCCGACGTCGCCAAACAACCAGCATCAAATACAAGATATCAATCAGGGTTCGGATTACTTTCGGCTATATAATCTTGCACCTCTCATCAAAATTGACAAGCCGTTGTCCAATCAACCCAAATATGATCTGACCGAATCAACGTTCAATTAATTGCTGACATCATACCTTCGCAGCCGACTTCGTCCAGGAGCTTTATCTTAAGGAGCTCAAGGCCTACAAGATCCCCGCCGTCAAGGAGTCCGATGCTGAGGGCAACGTCCAGACTTTCAACGTCCCCAAGACACCTGCCTCCCCCGAGGAGACCGACCTCGCCGGCAACCTGAAGGAGTACGAAAGCATGGCCGTTGAGATTGAGGGCCAGGACAGCTCTGCCCAGTCGGGTACCCCCGAGGTTGCCGACTGGCTTGAGGCTGAGGAGGAGGATGAGGCTCACCACTAAAGCGTCTTTCTTACCTTTGGGAGCACATAGACTATCCTGACTGCAGCACATTTTTGGGGGTCATTTCTCACCGCCCAGCGCCGCCGTTTCATGGGAATAGCAAAAAGAGGGAGGCTGACACCAACTCACCCCCGAGAAGAAGAGCCGGAGCGATCAAGGAGAAAGAAGAAGCAGAAGCAAGTGGATTGGGGATAAGAATCCTGTGTACATTTTCCTAAAAATCAGCCTTTTTTTCCGGTTGCCCGTAGGAACTAATTGCGAAATGCGAACGTCAAATGAAGCACGAGCAACTTGTTACAACGATCATTTCCCAGTGACTAGATATATTTCATTGCATGTAAAACCTCGGAACAATTTGTCTATCTCTTGATAATATTTGATTAACCGTGCGTCTACCTCTCAAGCTGCCGACCCGATGTCGCAGAGCCTATGCCGAATGGCCTTGTATACCCTCTGACATCAATGATGTGTTGTATCCATATGACTCCAACTTCCCCCGAATACTCTCATACAATCCAATGTCAAACATCATTCATCCCCTAAGCTATGCTGCACTAGCTCTTGGTTATCGACGTCAGGTGGCAATTAACGTCATCGACTACCACAAGACGAAGAAGGCTGGTAGGCTGGGCTCGAACTCTTCCATAGGCTACTATATCCAACAAGGACAAGTCTAGAATAAAACCAAAGAGACCGATTTCCCTTCCGGGACCTTTCAAGAATAGCTGTAGCATTCTCATTTCATTACTCATATGGCCCTCCTGTTATTGCTGGGAATCAAACTAAGGGAAAATGGCCCTCAACGGAGGGATCGACCAAAATAGACTTGATCCTCCTATTTTTTGTTTCTCGTTCTCTCTTCTCTTCTCATTTTCCACAACCATAAAACGCCACCAGTCCCGTAGAGTTCGACGACCAATGCAATGCAATACCAGCCGACCTCGATGCATATAATTCCACAAATTAGACATCCGTAACCCACATGCAAAACTGGGGAAGAAGAGGTGCAGTTTTTTGGTTTTGCGAAATATTACTTTTTGCTTTCTGTATGACACGTAGAGATAGATCAATCTCCAGCATGGTTGAAACGCCGTGGAGCTTGACTTGAATAATACTGTGCAGGAAAAAGGAGTTGCCGCATTATACGTCAAAGTGAGAACCCCCCACCATGTGCTCATCATGTCCAGTCTTCACGATCCCGCTCATCCGGTTTGCCTTCCTGAGGTCAATGTCGTCGAGATTGTCCCAATCGTCGTTATCGCGGTTCCTGTGGTTTTGTCCATCATCCATATCTTCATCAACGAGTCCTGCTCGGTCTCGCATATGATCATCTAATGCGCTTTCGTCAACAAACGTGAAGCCTTGGAAGTTGGCCTGAACAGAAGGAGAAAGAGGAGTCGAAGCGGCATAGCCTCGGGCCAACGCAGCAGCACGTTCGTTCAGAGAGCCATTTTGATCCAGCGCGGTCGTGAATTCCGGGTCGAAGTATGAGACATCTGTCTCAGACTTCAATTTGGGTTTGAAAGGTGGAGTGATAAGCTTCTTGGAGAGAAGAGTCCAATCCACATCGGCAAAGAAGGGGTGTCTCTTCAGCTCCTCGGCGTCATCAGTTGCACCTAGTCTATGCTTGGGGTTTCTATTGAGGAGTCCCTTGACGAAATTCCTTCCTTCCTGAGAGAGGGTATCTCGAGGAAACCTCACCTTGCCGAAAGCAATATTCTTATACATTTGCTGCGTATCTTCGGCATAGAATGGGCTCCAACCGCAGCACATCTCAAAGACCAAAACTCCAAGCGACCAGAAGTCCACCATCTTGGTGTAGCCAGATTCGTCTAGCAAAACCTCAGGCGCAAGGTATTCGGTTGTTCCACAGAAAGTATTGGTAGTGTCGTTCTTTGTAAGATTGGCCTTGGAAAGACCAAAGTCACAAAGGGCGATATGTCCGTTCGCATCCAAGAGGATATTCTCAGGCTTCAGATCCCGGTATACAATGTCGTTATGATGAAGGTGCTGAATGGCTAAGATCAGTTCGGCGATGTAGAATTTGGCTCGCTTCTCATCAAACCGACCCTCTTTCTGTAGATGCCAAAACAGCTCACCTCCAGACATATAATCAGTAACGAGATAAAGTTCTGATGGTGTCTGGAAAGAGAACTTGAGACCAACGATGAAAGGTGAGTCAGACATGGCGGTCCGAACTAGAATATTTCGTTCTCCCACGGTATGGGCAACTTCCTTCTTTTGCACAATAACCTTCTTCTGCAGAACCTTCATGGCGTAAATGCGCTGAGTATCCTTCTTTCGCACTTGATACACCTGACCAAAAGTGCCCTTGCCGATGAGTTTAAGAATTTCGAAATCAGTGGGGCCAAATTGCTTCCTCTCTGCTCTGTGGTAGATGGCCTCGAGGAAGATCTCACCGGTTGGCGCATTTTCTGCCATGGTATCAGCATGGCCCTGCAGCTGGAACCAGCCCTGGACGGTGGCACCAGGATCCTTGCTAGCCTGAAAATCAACATGGCCGAGAAATTCGTCGCCCGTTGCTCCATGATCATAAACCGATACATCGACCAGCATATCATAGTCGACAACATCGCTGCTCAGCGTCAGTAATGTGTCTCAGAGACAACTGTCCACAGAAGGTAACTTACAACTCGGCTTCAGCATCCCATTTTGGGTTGGTGAATGTAAGCTGACCTCCGGATCGGTTACGGAACGAGCCGTAGTCATTAATGCTGGTGTTGCTGCTTTGCCTGCTCCTCATGGGAATAGCCAAGGGACGCCCAGAGTCACTGCCTGATCGCTGGATAGGGATGCCACCAGCTGCCGGAGGTGGCTCGACACTGAGGTTATCGTCCTCATCGATGTGGTGGGGACCCCCAGAAATGAGCTCACTACGCTGAAAAACCACAACAACATAAGGGTCCCGACTCTTCCTAAGCCCGCGAGCCTCATTGATCTTGATTGTTAGCTTTCCCTTGGCGGCAGGCGCCTGGGCACCGGCAGAACTTCTTGGGGTCTGAGTACCGCTGACTTCAGCACCGTCATGACTGGTCCTCCCGGAGGAAGGGGCTCTATCGGAGCCAGATGGTCGAGCAGCCGACATTGCTCGAGTGGGAGTCGAGTTGCCGCTCTTGAACGTCATACGAGTTAGCTCCTTGAGTCCATTAAGAAAATGCCACTTGCCGGGGGCAGTAGCTGAACAGGCGCCTGAACTTGTACTGGGCTCAGGGTGCGAAGGAATAATGGAGTCTTTGTTAGGTGCTGCGTTTTTGGAGGAGTCAAGTTCAGGTAGTGATGGGTCATTGGAAGTTTGAAAGTGGGTGGTGGTGAATGGTGAGGCTGTGGGTTTCTTGAATTGTGACTGCTGTGTAAGAGACTTTTGCTCGACCGTAGCCCTGCCATGCGCCCCTGAGTCTGCAGAAATCATGTCCTGGGAGATAGAACCCCCCGAGGACGAGGGCTGAGAAGTGGGTGGGGTTGGGTAGGGGTCCGAGAGGTTATGCTCATCCCGCTCAGTGGTACTTGGCCTAGGACCAGGACGCTCATGTTGAAGAAGCGAACGATCCAAAGCCGAGGACTCACAGCCGCGAGGAGAGCCCTCGGTGTGTGCCTGCAACTGCAGGCCGGCTGGTGGAGTGGGCACAAC